>JAOEHV020123116.1:0-14798 GCA_025447995.2 Isaurus tuberculatus | reverse complement strand
AAACGAGGCTAGTAGGGCTAATTTGAATGAAGACAAAAGAATATTAAAACCGCCGCCATTTATGAATAAGGTCTATAAGAATGAGATAATGATCAAGTTATTATAGTTAGTTTTACTATCACAATTAACTGCTTCCTTTCAGTGTCGCAAAAATAATGATAAAAATAATAGTTTTTATATCTGTATTAGAAATGAAACTTTAAACTATCAGCGAACCAACATTGATATTAAAACAACATCAATATTTTTGAAAATACTACATTGTCGCGGAGTGATGAAAAAATATTTAACAGTAACACTGAAGTGAGATAGAAATGACTTATTGCACGTTTATTGACCCCTTTAATAGCACATAGCTGGTTGGTCAGCAAAATGCCGACAAAAGAGATTTTTAAGTAATAGATACAGCATGAGCAGGAGATCTGTATGAGGATCTATGAGGATTTAAAACATCGAGCCGCAGGCGAGCTGTTGTAAACCTCATACAGATTGGATGCAAATGCTGTATATTACTTATAAAAGTCCAGCAATAACTGAAGCATATTTTGCTAAAAACTTCAAAGATAAAATATTAGTTTTCCCAGAAAATCCAAGTTAAAGCCGTATGCAAATCAGGACGAATCTCTTGTCAAATTACAAACTCGGTCACGGCTATGATTTTTCATTGTGTTTGCCTTATGAATTATTAATGATTTGATAATTGACCAGTTTTATAAACCCAATACATGCGTTCAAGTCAATGAATGGAACTACTGCTTTAAAACTCATTTACTAAAAACTATTTTGTGACTCGGTCAGTTTTAGTTTTTGAGACATCAAAGTTTTGAACCGATTTTTGCCATTACTATACATTGACTGTTCATATTTAGTGTGTATTTTTGTCAAATCAAAAAACGTAAACTCTGACAGGAAAGTTTAACTTCTTAACTCTTCCGTGTTATTTTTTAAAATGTGAAGCCATATAACTAAATCAAGTTTTCAACTTTTAGGTACCGTTTTTACTCGATTGAGCGCCGCCCCCGTTTGAGCGCCGCCCCCGAATGAGCGCCGCATCTGAAGCTCTGAAAATTTAAAGAGCGCCGCGGCGCTCAATCGAATAAAAACGGTACTGTTTTCAGAAGATAGGGTTATAAAGCTTTTCAAATATCACGCATCGTTTGACCGCTTCTGCGAAAGTAGCAGTAGATATTGAGTGGTGCGTGCGGAGTAGTTCAGATGTTTATCATAAACATAACTAAACACGTGAAACCAAACTGTGGGCTTTCGTTCCCGTGGTTCCGAAATATAAAGGTGGGTTATTGACTTCTTCTGTTACAAATGTTTTTGCAGTCTGCAGCGGAATTACGTCAAAGTGGACACCACACAATGTAATCATCCGACCGCATAACAAATTCTTGCAATAGTTACTTCAAAAAACAAAAGAAAACTATGCATGTTTTATTTAAATCATCTGTTAGTGCCCATTGCAAATTGCTTTTTGCTTTCAGGGTTTAATGCATTGTTATTGACAAAATTGTGAAAACGTTTTCTTAAATTATGTTGTATATATGTCGTCCTTTTGTATCTACGTATGCTATAATCGGTTATCTCATAGGAATACCTTATATCAAGTCTGACTGTAAAAAGATGTTTTTTGACATTCAAATACTTTTTTCTTTCTTTTTGATTTCAATGGTAATCGGCGGCTTTTACCTCTGGCATAGAAACCACATTACTCATCATAGTGTCGAGAAAAAAAATAGCAACTGACGCCATTGTCAAACACTGACTGCTGAGCGACAATTGCTAGGAAATCGAAAGCGACATAACTAATAGCGTTAACTTCAAAGTTTGTGGTACGAAAAATGCATGCGTGGGATTTTTCGTCTTGCTAAAACCTTATTTGGGTTCACAGACATTTCCTTTAAAAAGATAACAGATTTCGTCCTTTAAAGCGCAATTTTGTTGTTTCTACAAATGTTTTTCGTTTCAGCTACAAAAGGAGCTAATAACAACTTAAAAATCTTAAGCTTATTTGATATTTCCTGGATATCGAGATTGTTCATGTTTATCAAGGCATTATATATATGTGTATTTACGTCAATATCGGGTTGTACAAGCTATATATATCTGGCTTTATGGTGATTACATTTTTAAAAACCCTCGCCGAGGAATGTCAGATGTGATTATCTAAACACACAAAAGCTAAATGAATGGCCGTTTAGTTGTTTATACCGCACATCTTTTTTACATTAGCTTTAACCACAGCAAATGTGCAAAGTCTTCGATTCCAAAAATAGTTCGCTCTTATAAAAAAAAATACCGGTACCGGTAAATGATTTATGTTGTGTTTTAAATTAACCTCGAAGTCGAAGTTGCCGACCAGCAAAAACATTTTTAACCATTCAAACTTTGGGAATTATGTAAACAAAATAAAATCGAGTGTTCAAACTTTGAATCAGAAAAAAATTCTTTTTTGAATACCGTTCAGTTTGTTTTAGATAAACTTTAAATGTACGATGCAAGAAATCACACTAAAATATTAAAATGATTTCATCTCATGACCCAGATAACGTATATATATCAGCTCTGTCCTACGTCATCTTAGGGGCCGACCATTTGACTTTTGAGGGGAGGGGAAGGGTTATTTTTTTTATTTTTTTCGTCCATGGGGTGGGCAGGATTTTTTTTCCCTTCTATTGCAATACAGGATATTTTTTTTTTTGCTTTGCATGCAATTTTTTTCTTCAAAATGAAGCTTGCAGAAAATTTGTTTTTCAAAATCACCCACCCCCTTCAAAAATCAAATGGTCCGCCCCTTATAACCTGTGAAGATTAAACGTCCCGTCCAGGGAGAGTAAATTTTTTTATCCATACTTTATAATCTCGCAGAAACCAGAGTTAAGCGCTCGCTCCGATAATCCAATAGGCTTTTAGCTTATAAACTTAGCAACGAGCCAATGGTACGAAGCTTTCAAATGTTGGAATTAAAATAGAAGTCTATTGATCTTGTTTTTGAATAATAGCTCAACTTAACTTATTTATTTATTTAGGTCGGCTCTTAAATCAGTGGTAAAACCATATAACTTCACCTACCTGTCTTTGTATGAGAGCTGGTGATATAACAAGATCTTCTCGTTTTGTCTGCAGCAGAATAGAATTGTACTGACTGTCCGTACAAAGCAGGCAAAAATCAACGACGCTAATTTACAATAATCGATGAAAAAATATCTCTAAAAATTTTTTGTTGCAATGTTTTGAAAACTGAAATACTTTTTGTTAGGCTTAACAAAGGATCAGACTGAATGTGTTCTGAACTCTTCGGCTTGTCAGACTGGAATGCGTGCAAACTGATCAGTCCTACTATTTATGAAATGTTTTTGGAAAATTGAGGTCTAATGTCATGAGATCATCATCAAGTGTCCTAAGTATTTGGGGTTGCTTTCCCCAGGACTTAATCCGGTGAGATTAAGCCACTTCCTGGGATCTCATCGGAGAAAATTTCAAGAAACGTGCCACAAATTCACGCAAGTTACGGTGTAGAATATACATATCCGGTTTGCGTCAAGCTCTGTTTTGACCTGGAAATCCGTATCGGGCTTCCATCAATTACATATTGATTTTAAAAAACAGAAAAGCAAGTTGGTTTTAATTGTTTTTCGAGTCTCGATTTCCTTTTTTTAAGAACGTATTAATGACGGAAAAGCAAAAAATTGGTGTTGAAATATTTTATGAATACCCTACATGAATGTTCTTTGTTTTCAATAATAAGTGCTTTGTTTTTGTCAAAAAAAGCGCAACAAAAACAGTGTCGTTTTATGATTTTTTCCAGGCAAGGCATCTCCAACTGTGGACGATGGAAGAGTTTTTTTACTAACTTGTTGCGCAAAAAATGATAAAATTATATCTAAAGATGAAATATGAAAAAGTGTGATTTTGTTTTGTAACTTCAATCAGTTTTTACTAACAGCTATACTAAATGATACGGAATAAATAACACACCAAATGTCACTCAGGTTGCATTTTTGGTTACTTTTCTATCTAAAGAAAAAAGAAAATAGACTTTTAAAAAACATTTTACAATCCACGTGCTGGATTATATACACACACGTTAAACATTTTAAGTAATTACTCAACACTGAAGATCGTTCATTAATTACTGTAATACAAAACTAGTTATTTTTAAAGAAAAACAGTTGATGAACATTCAGCGTATCAAACGGTACAATTCATGCCGGCGTACATGACTCAAAATTCTGTTTCTCAGTTTTTCTGACTTTTCCGATAAAGACTGAAATTCTTGCACGAAATTCTTCAATGTGAAAACGAATTTGTTTTTCAATGTCGTGTTAGATATTACTGGCCCGAGGCTGGTTCATTGTGCTGAAGGTACAAAGATTTGCGGTAAGCGCTATAACTTTTATGAACCTTCCCGAAGCATTTTGCAACGGAAAACTTTTAGAATTAAAGGTTATCTGAAACAGTTTCCTGCGTTTAAATAGTTTTACAGAACAAGAAAAACTGTTTTATTGATGCCAGGCCGTTTCGGATATATAAGAATTTAGAGTACAACAAGTGTTACTCACTGGCTGAGGAGCACCATAGGCATATTCTTATTCATTTTCTTAACTAAAAAAAAACTGACAAGAACTACGACACACTACCTAAGGCTAAGGTTATAACTAAACGGTGATATTGAAAATGCAACCTATAAATACTGTTATATAAACCAAACTTTATTGGTTTTAGAATATTTTGTGAAACAGAAGCTATTCATTTTTGTGGTATGACAACCATTTCGAAAATTTTGACATCTGCTTTAGCTAATCCTGCACCTCAAGTATATTTAAGTTCAAAGAAACGTGTTTTATGAGATTTGACATCTTTACTGCATGAACTGCATGTTTCTCTATGATTTAGACACACAGTCCTGTTTCATTATTAGCATTTATCTTTGTTCATTTTATGTGCAATCAAAGCTCCAAAAACTTGTCTTATCAAGTGAGAAAACAATCTTTAGATATCTTTTGCACATTTTTTTCTTTGCCTCGAAACTCAAACACCATCGTTTATACACAACAAATGTGTTTTTGAACAGCCATTTTTTACATCTGACTGATGAAGTCCGGTCGAACAAACGGACGAAATATTTCATAAGTTTTTTTTAGCTCCGAGTTTGAAAAAAAAGAAAAAAATTTTTATTTTTTACATCGTTTTTCGGTCAGCCTTTAGTAAAAAACTAGGGTTCTCTATCTGTTTTATTCATTTCAAATTTTTCCTACAAACAAAGTCTGCTTCAGTTATCATTTCGTTTTGAAAGTTTTAGCATCAAAAATAATTTAATTTTATCACATTAATTATTTCTGACCTCTTTGTATTACCTTGGTGTTGAAGGTTCGCTGACATAAAGTCTCATCAAATTGTTGGCTAGATTCATTATGTTACTGATAAAGATATCATAAAATTAATTAATACATACAATTTTATATCTCAAAGAGGCGTTATCTCTTTATTTGGAGAAGCCTGGATAGTTTTAGGTGTTGAATCGGTTCATAAAGACATAGAGTATAGATGGCATATCATTAGTTGTTATTGCATATTTTATTCCACATAGTTCACAAACAAATGTGAAAACCATGATTTCATAGAAAAGTAAAAACAAACGATATAATCTTCCGACGTTTTGGCGACCTCATGACGCCATTATCAAGAGTACAAATGAGAATAAAATTAACAAATGCGAGTTCAAGAGTTATAATTAATTTACATAGCGGAGGTGGCTACACAAATACTTTAGCACGGATAGAGTCCCTTTGCACGTTCAAACTCGGTGTTAATAAAGCATTTCGTTGACAAGACAATCGAATTTGTTCATGCATTTCTTGAGAACTTTGAAACAGCTGAGGAGCTCCTCAGGGACAGCACCCGTAAGGTCGTTGTTATAGTGCATGCTTGCGTACTCGCAAAACAATGATTGTTTTTTTTAAAAGTATAACTGAACTACACCCAGCTGTTTAAAAACATGTTCCGGACTTTTTTGATTTCTTGTTGACTTGCTGTTGATGGAATTCGAGGTATGGATATAACTTAGGTAAAATGACTTCAATCACTGCAGGACATGAGACTAGAAATACATTTTATTCACTGTTGGACCCGAGTCAAGAAATAGCTGTCCACACCCAGTTTGTTCAACTTTTGATGAAGCGGCAAATGAATTAATTCGGGTAACACACAAAAGTTGTCTGACACTAAAGAAAAATGAACTGAATCACGGCTGATTTTTGAAGTTTCCCGATCTTTATCGAGCGATAATTGCAAAGTAATGATGTGGCCTTTATAATCTTGACGCATCTATGACAATTTATGCCTTATGGTATCTTTCGTTGCACGGCGGCGATAGGACATCAAAACGGACAGATTTCCATGCCTAATAATAACTAATTTGAGTTTTAAAATAAACTTTAAATGTTTATTTACCTATTAACTTAATTAATGGTTGGCAATGACTTTTCTTTCTTCAATGGTCAATTTCAAAACTGCCTTTAAATTCTTTAAATGTTTTATTGGATTAAATAAAAAACAGGTCAGTTACTCCTTATTTTCATTTCAAAAAATAGTCAAAAAAAGTCACAAACTCACACGTGCCTTGACACCACTAAAAGATAAATATTGATGCTTCAACTCGTGTGAAACCTTTTTAAACTAAGTAGCTTATGTTTCAATAAACAAACATGAAGAGGAATCTCGTTGCCAAAGTTAGCAGCACGAACAAAATATTCAAACTATTTCATTTGTGGCACAAAAATCTAAAATGTTCATACTTCACTCAATGGGTACAACGGAAATTATGAGAGGAAATCGAATCATTTTTCCATGATAGATTTGGTGAAGAAAGTTGGACTAACGCCGCAATTAGTTCGAGATTATTTCACTATTCAAGCATCCGGACTAAATGTGGGAAAAATCAGTAAAAGGAGATAATCTAAAGAGATTTCGGAAGCACCATAAATCCAAATAATATGCTTTTTCGTTAAGTTTTCAATAATTTTGTGAAGATATTTACTATGAAATATTTGACACCTTCTATTAATTTAGGACAAACCAAATTAAAAAAATATTTGAATACGGTAGTTACAATCAAAAATATCCTTTTACTTTAATGAAAGAAAAATGTTTGACATGTCAAAAAAAAGAAGTATTTGAGAGAGTAGTAATTCTTTCCGTTAAAGCTCCGAGTGACCCCCGCACTTCTTAAACAATTTAACACCTCTAATTGAGGAAGCGTTCCAAAGCATGACACGACATACTTTCAAAGTAAATTTTCTTTTAACTTACTGACTCACCTTCTTGTTCCATAGCTGAAGTTAAAGAACAAGTCTTAAGCAGTATGTGCGGCTGTAAGCGTTGGTCCTGATGCAAATTAATCAAATTGGAACTGGAAACAATTTCAACCTTTGTTTGTACTTGGGTAAAATCTGCGAAAGTACAATGAAATAAGGCCAAGTTGCTCCTTCGGTCACCAAGTAAGTGAAATAGGATATGTTTACAATTAAAAAAAACTAAACAGGTCCCCACAACATATTACACTAGGTATGAATTCAATTCGCTGTTAGTAGTGAGTGACGTGTTTCTTGAGTGATAAACTAACACTAATGTAATGACAGATGTTGATGACTGCGGCGCGTGCAAACGAAACCACAAGCGGAAACAACAATGACAGGTTGTCCACAGAATCTGGGCAATTGACTTTTGTCATGTATTTGTTCAGCTCAGCTCTTAAGAAAGTACTGGGTGTCACTAATGAATGAGATTTGTGTTTTTGTTTTGTCACTACGGGAAGTATGGTGTTGATATGGACAGAAAAAGGAATTTGGAACAATTCGATGATATCTCCCGCAGGTTCCGTTCAAAATTCCTTGTTACACAATTAGTCATAGAATTTTTGGTGCTTAGATTGGCTTTGAGAATTGTAGAGAATAAGATAACGCGACAAAAAAACCTGCCTTCAGGCTCTCATTGGTTAATAATGTTGTTGTTACATTATATATTTGGTTTCTTCAACAATAATTGATTAGTATATACTTCACTTTATTTTATTTTCTCCCACTCCTTCCTTCATTTGTTTAAACTCACATGAACACAAATATTTCAAGAATGTTTTAAGTTCATTTTTGTAGCAAAGATCATATTCTGCATTATTATAAAAAGACGATATCTCTTAATTCTGATCTTTAGCAGAACTTTATAAAAAGTTTATAGGATCAAAAGATTACGGCATCACACTTCATTATCGTGTTGACCTTAATACTCGAGAGATTAAGTGAGATTTTTACTGGAACTTTCATTTTTTTTCTTCAGTAAATTTGTGGCGCTGGGTGTCAAAAACAACAGTGTTAGTTCGAGGGAAAAAAAACATTTGCCTCTTTCGCGCTGAACTGCAGTGCCAGTAGTTTTCAATAAGTAGATTTGAATAATATTAGCTGAAATTATTGTCCATGCCGATGTCCAAATTTAGTTTAGTTTAATGCCCTCATTTCCGTTACCGAAAGCATTAAAGTTATCAGAGAATGAAATTAATGACCGCTTAACTAATATCCCAGATTATTATCAATGCGTGCGCGAGAGAACAAAATAGCTTTACAAAAACTAAAGTAAAGTTTATCAACATGTTTTCGATAGTCCCGGAGGTGTGGTTGGCGCATTTGGCAATAACTTTTGCTTTCAAATCACAAAGTCCCGGCTTTAAACCTTGGCTCTGCTGAAGTACTAACATTTGTTTAACCTTCTTCTAGCCAAAGTTCACACAGCGTTCATCCTCATACGGGTGCTGAAGTAAATACTAGCTCCCGTTACCGCATTCATGGAAGTAATAAGAAATAAAAGATTTTCATCTAAGAAAAACTGAAGTCGTAAGGGAATGATATCGATGATCGCTAAACTAATTATATCTCAGATTTTTACATTATGCGGAAGAGCAATGAAGTTTCGTGTATAATTTCACGACTAGTTATTCCTCCTTTAAACAGTCATTGTGACGCGGTTTTCGCAGTTGGTGAGATTTTTGTTTTCCAACCACAAGGTCCTTGGTTCGAAACCCCGGTTATGCCGATGACGATGTTCTAAAAATATCTTGTGACCTTCTTTTTCCCCAAATCTGACTCAGCTTTCATCCTTACGAATTAAGTTGGTAATAAGACGGTACCAGCGTCTGATGGAAGTCAACGTGCGATAGATTAATGTCGCGTCCAGGGGGAGACTACTCCGCTTAACATACAAAAGAAGCTGGAAATAGGTGTCGGCTTATTTGGCGACAAGGACCGTTCGTAAAAAGACGTGGTTGAGCCTTTGAATAGTTAGTAGATGTTAATAAAACGTATCAGTTAAATTGTCAAAGTGAATTCTATTTCAGTTTTTGCGTAAGATAATCAAGACATTTTGACATTCCTTGTAACATTTTTTTGCTAACACTAGTTGAGTTTTAGACTAGTTTTAATATTCGGATGTTCAGATGTGCCGTTTATCACGAAGCAACAATATAGAAGTGTAGAGACGTTTAACCTGTTTTTTTTAACTGTTGGAAAATATGACCTACACAACCGGGGACTATTAGATGCTGTAACCAAAAGAAAACCAACACAGTGGGAACAAATTGAACGTTAAAAATGTGTTTCGAAAAAAGTGATAATTGTGTACACATTGGAACGTGGTAACTTAGTTTGAAGAACAGGAAAAAAATCTATATTTGGCAAACACTTTCAAATTATTATTTATTTAGTTTTGTGTGGAATTAAGTAAAATCTAAAATTTTAGATTTTCCGCCATTTTTCATCGTCTCCACGTCTCTTTTTCACGTTGTAAGATCAGTTTTTGCTAGTCTTTTTAGTTTTTATATTATTTTCAACTGATCACGATCTTCTGATCCAACGTTGGCAAGGATAAATTGATCGCTCACGTAGAAACGGCAAAGCGCGCTCAACCGCCAAAAGTGAAAAATGGTGGAAAAATTGTTGTTACGTGGTCACTCTTGCCGTTCACGTTTCACGTAAACGTGGTGCTAAATCTATCTAATATGACACGTTCGCTCGCACTAACGCCTGGTTAGCCTAGTTGGTAAGGTGCCAGTTTATCGAGCGGGAGGCTCGGGTTCGATTCCCGGTCGGACCAACATTTAGGGTCTTAAAATAATTGAGATGGTGCTGCCTTTGCTCTAACATCTGCAAATGGTTAGACTTTCGCGTCTTCTCGAATAAGGACGTTAAACCGTAGGCCCTCGGGAACCCCGTAATTGGACCTTTGATCTGTGGGTGTTGCCCGGCCCCTTCTTCGGGAAAAAATATGTAAACTAAACTAAACTAAACTACCTCGTTCAGCGACCTCTTTAGGTGGAAGCACTAGTTTAAATGATTGTTCTTTTTCCTATCTATCTTGTATATTTTTGAAATTCAATGAAAGGCTGAACACAATAAAAGGGCGACATTCAAGTGACACTAAAACCCTTATAATCCGATTTTATCCACGTGCTTAGTATTATATCGGTTATACAATGTTGGTTAAGATATTATTCTTTGCGGTTGTACATTTATGGTGGTGTTAATGATTGCAGTTTAGAGTGTTGTCATAGTAACATGACTAAGAAGGACAGTCCTATCAGGAATGTTAATGATATCGGATCAAACGTTCATTTCCTTCAAATTTTAACTATAAGATTTCTTCTAAACCTAAGAAACTAGATTCCGAGGTCGACTGTAACCTCTTGACATCGACTTATGGGGATATGAAAGTTTGCTAAATACGACAAATCACACCGCACAAACTAATGAATTGACCTATACGTATACATTCAATAGATTATTGAATACTCTGCAAAATCTATAACCTTGTTTCTTCTCTGTCTCTGACTTACAACTAAACACGCATAAATGGCAGAGTCAGTGGGAACTTATATAAAGAATCCGTTCGACTGATATCGCATTATTTTGTTGCAAAACCTCTGTCTTTTAATAACCATGAACGAGACATTCCTCTCAATCTGTTTGCGTAAAAACGACACGCAAACCCTACTTTTAAAAATAGCTTATTCACAGCATTCATCTCCTATACGTTAAACGGTTAAAACAGATTGAGAGATTTAGTCATGTTACTTAGAGTTAGTCTATGCACCCGTAGATTTTATAGTTTTTCAATCACATTTTTGCGGTTCATCTTTTACCATGCATGTGTGCTTGTCAGTATATCTGATTTTTGCCTGCTGTTACAAAGTTTTGGTTGTAGCCAACTATGTTAGCTCGACTCTAGTTTATTTTCATTACTTAAATCAGTAACGAAAGATGTTACTGTGCTTACTTGAATAAAGCCGTGTTCCGCCTATCTGTTGGTGAAGTGATAAGTAAATCGTCTAGCAGCTCCTTCTTGTCCTCTTTGAGCGATGGTGTGTAACTGACCTGTGAGGAAGAGAGAGCAACAGTGCTAAAACAAACCTGTTATACTTATAGCTTGACAATAAATTACAAGCAAGGCTGAATACAGTCACCAAGGGGTAACTGCTGAAGCTAGTTATGGGAAATCTTTTTTGCCCTGGAGCATAACTACCCACTCATTGACGATCGCGCCACGAACTAAACTTCGGATTTTCTTTATCCAGCTATATACTAACACAGTTTTTCCTAAACAGGACAAAAAAAATAACTAGGTAAAAACTTAGTTTTATGTAATTGATATTTCATTTTGATGCCAATAATGGAAGTTCAAGTGATGAAATTTTTTTGGATATCAGGGTGGTCCGGAGTGGTAAGAAGTCTTCCTGTCATCTCTATGACCCGGGTTTGAACCGCCTGGGCTTTGCATGTGGGATGAAATTTTAGCTGATCGCAATTTAACTCCTAGCGACTTCTCCGGGCAGTCGGTTTTCCACCGCTCAAAGAAATCAGCCAAGATCTAAGCTCTCTTCCCAAGTAATTAGTCAAAAGCTAAATCAGTTGAACGTACCTAAATGAAGTGATTATATTTGTATCTCATGGATGCTTTTTAACCGTCTTCATAATCTCATTCACAATTATTCGTGATTTCACTCCATTTAAGGGATCATAAACATCGTATTCAATTTTTTTAAAAAAAAGGTCAGGAACTCGCTAGAATGCTGGTGTTTTATGTTAGTTAATGCCGTTAGCGCTAACTTAATTTTTAGCATCGATAATGAAAATCATTTCTCATGGCATGCAGCAAAGCTGGTGCTTAAGGCCAAGACCTAAACGGAGTCTTGTTCCACGCGATCGAAAAAGGACTTGTAAAGAAAAATTACACTTTCAAAGCTATATATTATCCTTGTGGTCTGTTATGAAACCTGTTCAGGAATTAATTTCAAAACAGAATGAAGATGTGAGGCCAAAAAAGGATTTTAAAAGATGGGAACAAAGAAAAGAAGAGCATGCAAAAATATACTGATGTCCGATCTGGTTTATACACAGCTAAAGTTATAACACAACCTTGTGACATTTCTATATAACTTTAATATTAACTGAGAGATTAAAAACTTCTATCCATATTAAAATACCATTCTTATTAACCTTGACCGAAAGAGTCCATGACTTTTTAGTTTTAAGCCGCAGTCTTTGCATTCTATGACTTTGAAGATAACTTATAATATTCCATTTTTGTGAAAAGCTGTATCTAAATCTATTTTGCTTTCAGTTGTTGCTGTTATTCTAATTGTTTTTTTTTTAACTTTACTTATTGCTCAAACTAGATCATAACAATAAACAATTTTAACTTGGAATATTTTTTTCTTTCCTAAACCATAAGTAACTTCATGCAAGGCCATATTTTGCTAGTTGTTATCGCAGTCACGTTACAGGGAAAAAGTATTTTAGAATGAAAAAAAAACATCTGTGTAGATAGAAAACAGAAAAGATTCTTATAAAACTCTTCGTCCACTCTCTACAGTATAAAAACGTATCTTATCCTAAGAATATTTTGACTAATTTAATTTCTGAGATAAAACAAGAAAAAAAAATTGGCTTTTTATTAGAAAACTTGTGAAATAGTTGTGTTGCAGTGATTATCCCTTTCTTGTTTCTTAGTTTAAGCTTTTATCACTCCTTTCTCTATTTTTATTATCCACTAACAAGAAAAATGTTAAACTCACCTGAAATGAAATGATGTTGGGGTCTTTCACAAACCGTTACGAGTTCATGAACGGTCCGTTGATTATATTCAAGCAGCGATGACGTCATCTTGCCAGTTATTTGTGTTGTACTTCTAAAAGGCCAATAAAAGGATAAATGATTTATTATTATTACAATCAGTCTGCTAACACCTTTTTTTTTTTGTAATCAATTCGGTTTGAGCAATAAGGTCAGACCTGCGAAACTGTTTCTGGAACATTCAATTTTTAAATGCTTTTCATTTTAGAGATACTTTAAATCTTATTTAAAATCTAAGACGAAGCTGTACAAAAAGGTTAACCGCAATCTTTAGTTCTGTTGTACGCAAGCTTTGGAGTGATAAAAGAATTGCGAAAATGTAGACTGAGGTACTAAACGCTTTTCGTTTTAGAGATAATTTTAAAGGCAAGAAAGTCAAGAAACATAGTTTCGATAACAAAAAAGAATGTTGAAAAATATTTGACTTTCTAAGCCACAAAAGATAACCTATAATGTGTATAATTAAAGGATAAAAAAGACATGAAAGGACAGATAGAACAATAAACAATTATTGGACGAGGTTGAGCAAAATATCGTGATTTGTTAGTGGCGAGCAGATTCATTATTATAATTAAAAATTACGAGACAATGACAAATCACAATACTTTGCAATTACCAAACCAATAATTGTTTTATCATTCGATCACCGAATTCTTTTTGTGGGAAGCGTTAACTTTTAAGCGGTACTGCCTAAATTCTGGAAAACACCATTTTTTTTGACAGAGGAAATCGAAACTACGCATGAACAGTGTCATATTTGTAGGCAGTTATTTGTAGGTCAGGTGGTTGGCTTGGACCAATGAGAAAGATAGAAAATTTCCATCAAATGATAATATAATTTACCCGTGACTTTACAGTTAAATCATTGGTTTCTAAATTTGCTCCAAAAGGCAAAAGAATAGATCTGGGTAAAATATCAATGTATTACCGGAGCTTCGGACCAATATTTATAGTTTGAGGGCGCTTTAATTATCTCAATTTCGCCGAAGATTTCTTAATTATTTAATGCAACTATTTGTTTCTTCTTCTTTCCATTCATTTTTTTATCTTGCAGAGTAGAAATGATTGCTGTTAAAATCATTCTAACTTTTGAACCAGTTGATGAAACTCTATAAAGTGACCATTCATTTTATTTTAGTCAGTATAATAGTGTGATATTTCACCATATTCAGAACCTGACGACAACTGAAATTGGTTGATAAAAATCGGCAAAATGGTGCAAACAATTTTTCCTTAAAAGATACTGGAAATAGTAATATTTTTGTTCAAAGAAAAGAATCAATCTAATATTTTTAAAAGCTGTTGCAAAAGTTCGGATCAGATTTACACGAGCATCCTTAAAAAAATAAAAGTAAGAATCTCATCTAAAACAAAATGGCGAGCATTTATTTCAGATGCTAAATTAAAGGAGGAATTAACTAGTCATATTTCTATAAATGATAAAGGAACATTTTATAGGATTATTAAGTAATGGTAATAGGACTTCGTGTTCGTCCAATTCTGTCTGTTATCATAACGCGTGATTAACAAAATTGTCAATTGTCAAGTAATGATAACAGACAGAATTGGACGAACACGAAGTCCTATTACCAATTTATTATAATAATTACAATTTCCGAA
>JAOEHV020123024.1:927-14803 GCA_025447995.2 Isaurus tuberculatus | reverse complement strand
CCCCCCCCCCCCCCCCCCCCCCCCCCCCCCCCCCCCCCAGAACGAAGCAATCGGAGCGAGTTCATTCCGGATCGAAACTCGACCCGGCATCATGTAAACACACCCTAAAAGTCATTTATCCGTTTACTTGAAAACAACATTTCAGGGGTGATCGCAAAATGAACGAAAATTAAAGTCAAAATGTTTTGGAGTAAAAGTATTTTTGTGAAGAAATCAATGCCGGTGAAGATTTATTGAAAATGTCTGGTATAAATAAATATCGCCACTTCCTTTATCTGAGAGAAAAAAGCAAATCCAATATTCAGGATTGAAGTCGCGAGACCAGCGACCAGCGAAATGCAAAGCCATTATATTTGTTATATATCAGTTAGATTTGCTGATCTCAGTTGTCACAAAGCCACAATAAAGAAATGAAAGAGCTAAAAGCACAAAAACGGTGGATTTCATACTTCTAGCGTGAGCTAAATGTTAAGGGTTAAATAACAGTAAAGGAGAAAAGCATGTAGGTTAACACAGAACACACATCCAGGTTTTTCAATACACTTCTTTAATGCTAAAATTGATGGAACCATACAACTCTGAGTGAACAAAAAAAACGAGCAAAAGAGCTCGCCTTCACGTAATTTTCTCTCACGCAAAGTCACGTTTGCCTGGGTGCAAAAATTCACTGTAAAACTCTGATTTATTTACAAAAAATATTAACTAATTTGTGCTCAAAAATATTTCATCCACTTATGTTATCGAAGGGCACAAACGAGCAGTCGTTTCATTACAACTGTCAATTACAAGTGTTTGTTTCAATTAACTTAAAAGGCTACAACAACAAAATGTATCCTAACTACTTCTCTGATACGTGTAAAACGCAATAAACTAGAAATTCGACTTTATAGTTTCTTCCATGAACAAAAAACAACTACTAAAAAGATGGGTCAGTAGTTTATGAACTAAAGTTACCAATGACATAGGGGCGTAGTCAGAGGGCGAAGAATGAGAGGGGGACTAGAACTGTCCCCCTCTTTGTCCTGTGATTTCTTGTGAGAAATGCGGTTAAAAACAATTTGTTTTAAAAGATACAGCCATCGGATCCGTTCAGGAAAATTACTTGCATTGCACCTGCTTCTTGTAACTTTAAACTGTTTGAAAACTGAATTACGGAACTAGCATTATATTTAAACCAGAATTTTGTCTACAGGATTTCTAAAAGCTAACGGTAGATCATAAGGGATAGGATTCAGAAATATGGCCGACTTAAAGAAAAACACATATTACGCGATCTATACTAATTTTTTTTGTAATATCAATTAATTGTTATTCATTACGTTTCCTTAAAAAGGGCTTAAAAATTGATATCTGCATCGAAAAAATACGCGTTTTAAATACAAGTGCACCGCATTATTTTTTGTTGCGTAATATTTACCCATGATTAATTTAGAAAGATTAACATTAAAAACTTTCTAATGATCGACAACTACAATAACGCATTTCGTTTTGCGAAACCGAAATGCAATTCCGATTTGTTTTAGGTTGGTCAATTAGATTTCAGTTAAGGTTTTCATGCAAACAAAAGACATAATTTTCAGAATAGTTCACAGAGGTGTCGTCATTAAGCTACCTGAGAGAAGTTCAATATCTACTCCAGCAGCTTGATACAATGTCTGAGATGCAGTGTACGCTAGAAATCCTCCTCTTCAAATTACACCGAATAAAAAATGTTCCCACGAGTAGAGCTCTGTAGCTAACTTCAAACAACTTCTTGCGATCTACACCTAATGCTATACATGAAACTGGTAACTTTTGAAAACTAAAAACTAACTTTTAACTGATAAAACCAACCACCAGATGTAGGAGTTTGTTCTTGAACTCATCGTAATACTGAACATCAATTCATTTCTTCTCTGTATACAATAGCTAACTGAGTAATTACTACCCTTCCAATATGAGGTCCGCTATTCACTGTGGGTAGCGTGCATCTTTTCCGGTAACGACGATATTCTTCAGGCCAATGTCCTATTCTTGACGTAAGATGAGTGAATAGCTAACGATGCGTTCTTACTTAATTTGCTGTTTCACCAACCTCTACTGGAAACATAACGTATACAAGTATCCTCAAAGTATCCTCCATTCCGTCTTTTCCACTCGTAAAAGTCGTGTTCATACGGTTGCAGAACCTGAATGCACTGAGAGAGCTCCTACATTTTCAAAACTGGCCGAACACGGGGCAAAGAACGTTAACACACAGCTTTTACAGTTCAAATAACAGAGGCAGCCGAGGCCTGGGCACCATTTGTTTGTCTTGAACGTTTTTTCCTTGCTTGATCCACCACGTCAAAAAGATGTTTGGCATCCACGGCGAGGACATGAGCAGCGGAAAGCATGGCTTTGCGGTACTCCTGGTCAAGTGTTGTTTGACTGTACTTAACCGCTAGTTTCATCGCATTTACAAGTTCGGCCATATCAGATGACAGTACTTTGTGAGCCATTTCAATCTGTACAGAATGCAAAAGTACGATTAAAAATGTAATCTACACGAAACATTTTGCATTGGCAGACTCAAGTTTGAAAGCAGGATTAAAGATTCTGTTATGTATTTAAAACACCGAACACTTTTAAATTTAGCAAGGATGATGTGAAAGTCTTTAGAAATGATCCGTTGCAATCCGAAGCCCACAGCATTAAACCTGGCAAAAGTGTATTATGGTTAATTGATAGCGCTTTTGGTAAAGTTGTGCACTGTAGGTAATGTAGTAGGCTGTGGGTAGATTTATGCATAGTGAAAAATGGAGCTTATTGTGGGTGATTTAAGGAAATGTGAATAGTTTTATGTATTGTTAGTTTGTTAAGCATGCATTGTGTCTAATACAGTACGATGTGGGAAGTATAATCTCATTACAGTTCTTACCTCTTTGTGTGATGAGGTAGGTAAGCTCAGGATTTCACTATCTACCTCTGATAGCAGCATCCTCAACGAGAACCCAACATTCTGTAATACAGAAAGGAATAGAAAAAAAATTCATTAAAGATATAGGAGAGGACTTTTTCAACCTAAAATGTGTGAATTTGAACTATTTAGTTTTGCTTGCACAAATATACGAAAATAACAATACAATATTTATAGTTTATTAGTAACAGTAAATAACAAACAATATGAAAGTCACGCGAATACTTAAATACTTATGATCATATAAACATATTTATGCTCGAATGGAAAACCGCTCAGTTAACTTTTCCTAACTGGTTGGCACTAGTTATCTGAACTGACTGATCAGATAAACTAAGTAGTGAATTTTAATATATTATCCACTCAGTTATATTGTTACATGAATAAAACAAAATTATGGAACGAATCACGCAAAATATAACTTCATACAATACGGAACAACTAAAAAATCGTGCAGAATGACCTTCAAAATACGATAACATTATGTGAAACTCATTAAAAATAGGTCAGAAAGCCAGCAACTAAATATAAGGTCATACTGGCACCGGCAGTTTTATCAAATAGACGTCTCTATGAAAACCAACCTTAATTAAATCAGTGAAGCCATCGGGCCGAGCATACGGTAACGTTTGGTTCAAATTGATGACGGCTTGTACAACTTCCGTGGTCTTGAGAAAAACAGAATCTGATGATCTGTCTTCAACCAAGTAGTTATCCTGGTCAGCGACTGGTGTTTCATCACCTCTAACTCCAGTGTCCGCGATGGTGGCGGCGTGGTGACTAGCAGCTATTGTTGTCGCCATTCCGTGATCTATTAAGTGACAACAGCAAATTAACATTCACGTGACTTTGACAACTAGGTTCAAAACTGTCGTGTCGTGTTTTCTACAATTGTTTTTGAGTCATGCTCATTCAGTTTTTACACTTAAAAGCAAATTTCAATACAAAAAAGTAACCAGACCTAAGCTTACGACGTCCAAGTGCTGCCAGTATGCTCGATACTATTCTTACTCTATGATATGACGGCCAAATGTTTGTCGTGTCGTTTCCACCAAAGAAAAGATTACTATTTAGCAGTAAGCTGGACAACTCAAAATTGATATTTTATGATCAATCCCGGAGCTAAAGTTTTGCGCGTAAGCACTTTCACAAAGCAACTCGTGTAGCTAAAGCCACAGTCATCAGAAATATGCACTATTAACGGTGATTTTCACGAATTTCAACCTTTAGTTCTCTAAATTACAATATTGCTCAGACAAAGGGCCAACACGCTAAACGCCAGATACTTACACTACTTAAGGCGATGATTAAAAATTCTGAAAAAATTATTCAACGAGTCGATTAACAATAATGGCGGCAAATGAGATATCACTAAAAACAGCAAAGCCACAGGGATTTGGGGGGAAAAATGTGGTGCACGTGCCGAAACACTTCCCAACACCAATTAGCCATATTTTAGCAAGTATAACTATAATTGGTACTCGACAAGTGATTGTAGTTAAGTGCTTTAAAAATAATTTGAAACCTGAAAGCCAATCTTGTTTAAATTCCTCTACTGAGAATTGATAAGTAACAGAAACTAAAAGTTTCACATCAAACTAATCTTTTGCAGCCTTAAAATTAAATTAAAATCTCCTCTCACAGGGAGTATACCACTGATCACCTGTCAAGTGAAAGCAAGCAGCTAAGCTCTGTAATTTAAACAACTCTACTCAAAGTCAAGGTTAAAATATTTCATCTCCTCCGTACGAAAGAGAAGAAAGCTAATATTTCGCGATCGTTTGTCAGTCTTCAGAGCAACTGAAAATGTTGAAAAAACTAGGATTTATATAGAATGTTACTGATTTAACATTTCTACCTAGAGTTGTTTACATCGCGTGTTTTACTTACTAGCCGAAGCACCTCAATAGTTTGTTTTCAAAAAGCTGAGTTACGTGCCAACCGTCAGAATTTTCCAGAGCTCAACCAAATGCTTTACTGAATAAGTCAAATGAAGCTGGCGCTTTATTATAACACACTTAATAAAGTTGAAGAATCTTAAAAATTCGATAAAAGCATTCTTTCTCTCTTGAGAGAAGATCAGTCGTGGGCAACGCCAGTAACCACAACAAAACAACAATGCATAGTTCGCATCATCAACTGGTCGCGTGTAAGTGGCCGCGAGGCAAAGCTATCAGGGGGGGGGGGCGATCTACTGTTCAGCTCCAACAATAAGTTTATATTCTAAAAACAAAGCTATTACAACCAGGTATTATAAATTTAAAAAGATATTGATAACAATCTTATATTAAGTATCTGGTTAAAAAAAGGATTTTGTAAAATACAAAAATGTCCCAACGTTTCGACAATTTTACTTGTCTAGAATATGATATGTAAACAATGATATGTAAAATTGTTCAACAATGATATGTAAAACTCTGATCGAACTAAATCTTATTTTTGCATATTCTCTATTTTCTATTAAATTTAAATTCATATTCATCAACTAAGCTTAACTGACCCTCTTGTTTGCCAATGGCTGAAAGGTTTAATTCCTATGCTAAAATTCATGCCATTTTGCACTCGTGTTTATGAAAATACGAGGCGAGGCAAAGCTCCCAGGTGGGCGATGTGTTGTTCAATTGTAACAACAAGTTGAAGTTGATTAACCAAGCCCAGCTGCACCTCTTGTTTACCAATGGATGAAAGATTTAATCCCTGCACGAACATGCATGCCATTTTGCAATCATCTTTGTGAAAACAAAAACACCAGTTTAATAAGTATTTTTCTGGTTTTGTTAATCATCTTTCATAAAATTGTCATCTTTTAGCTTAGCATTTAAAATGCTTTTAATTAGATGTCTGGTCATCAAAGAGTAGCGTGCTTGTTACCTTCAAAACAAACTCTTTGTATTTTTTATAAACATCTCATAAAAAAGCAGTCTCTTAAATATAGCTGAAAACTTCCTATTTCTTTATTGTCACTATAGATAGAGACGCATTCTAGCGACAGGTACACTTTAGGACTAATTCAAATTTTTTAAAAAAAAAATTCTTTCCTTTTCTAAATGCGTGTTGGTCAAATCATCATTGAAAAATTTTGAGTCTGTAATAAAGATAGTCCTTGTACATCTTTAAAAAAGCAGTTCTTCACTTTCAATCGTTTAAGCAAAACGCTCTCTGGCGACTTTCTCACTTAAGTCTAATTCAATTTTTACCGGCAAAATTTAATAATCGCCGTAAGTAGAGAAGGAAGCTGACGTTTCGACCGTCAGCCTTTCGTCAAAGCAACTGATAGCGTTGAGAAAACTACGGTTTATACTGATAAATATAATGTTCCTACTCTCAAATGGCGATTATTAAGTATTTTAGCCTAAAGCTAATTTAATCACTTGTTTTGCCTACTCGCCGACAAATTTCAATAGTTTTTCTTAAACTTTACTGGATGTTAACACCAGAAACTATAAAAAAAACATGTTTCAAAACTACTTCAGTACAAACCAAAATAATAACACGAAATAAGTTTCATCATATTTGCCAGAGTACACTTGTTTTTCTCACACCAGTAATTGCCACAGATAGTGATGACGATAAAACGAGAGAACAAATTGTCAGGTTGAGAATAATACCACTGCAGTTAATGTCATTGGTGATTAAGTAATGTCAGTTAATGTAGAACAATGAGTGTCATCAAAGAACCAACGCGATTAAAAAGAAAGTAAAAACATTTATTACAGAAAAGTGACACAATAACTCATCGAAGCTTTTGTATCACAATTTTTAGTTTAAACGCTTGAAATTTCAATTAAAACAATAATATAAAAGTCATTTCCTGAGGTTTCGTACAAGGCCAATAACTCTTTTCGTAACGAAACCAGAGTTGATTTTTTCCTGAACAAGTCTGAATTTATTCTTACAAAGAAAGCAAAGTGCTAGAGTTTTTCTTTTTCCTTCTACTTTTTTCAGTTCGGAATTTTAGTTTTTTCAACTTAAACCTATTTTAAGTTTTTTATGACTAAGGAATATGAAACGGCTTTAAAACGAAACTTGTTACTTACATTCTTTGACGCTCTGACTTTGCATAAAAGAAGCGGAGCCAATGTTGTTGAAAGACTCAACCGGAGCAATTCCCTCTTCTGGTGATTGAAGTATTGGCGATCCAGTTGATGGGAAGGATTTCTTGGAAGATAACTATTTTACACCAACAGAGAAATAATCAATAACCGAGATGACAAGTGTCAGTGTTAGCTAGTCTTATGACTTCAATTCATTTCCCCTAAGGATTTATTTCAGTCAATTTTTAAACAATAAGCTTCATATCACGTATATTGGACCCGCTGAACAAATATATTGCACTCCTCCCACATCTACAACCTGAATGCCAAAACACTTCTACAAACTTACAAGTAAACAAGCACAAAATCTAAATATTCCTAATAATCGTTTTTAAGTTTTCAATATTTTTTTTTCTTTTTAGGAATACTAACGAAGTAAAGGGTGTTGCATCAATAAACAAAATTTTAAATTTCTTGACATAATATCTTTGACGTTTCGGCATGCGTCACAAATTATTGAAGATTAGTGGCCCATTCCGGCGAAAGGAAAAACTCATTTAATAACTGTTACTAAAAATACACCTCCTCCAAAGTGACTTTGTAAATATCAGCAGGGTTTTGTGAGGTTTTTTTGATGCCCCTGAACGATACTCGAGCCACCACAAACGAGTATTACAGGACAAAAACGGAAATACACTGTTTCGTCTAAGCGAAAATATTTAATAAAATTAATGAAAGTCACGTTAACTCGTTAAATGACAAAATCGCTGTCCAAACCCTAAACGGTACCAAAATAAAATGTTAGCAATTGGATATCTTTACTAGTTCCCAGGACAAAATGGAAGTTTGTAAAGGCAGTAAAACAACTGCATAACCAAAAGGGTTCCAATTAAAGACTCTTTCTCCTCTCATGAAAATATAGATCATAGTCCTTCATGTGATATCATGCTTCTTTTTTATTACCTTGTGAATCTAAGTACAATTGAGTAGAAATAACAAGTTAATTATCACGAATAGTGCAACCTGATTGGTTATCTGCTCATTATTCACTGAGTTATATCAAGAACCGAAACTATGGGTTTTCAACAACTTATTAGGAAAGTCAAAAACTATGCTTTAAATCTGATGTTATTAGTATACTAAGACAAGACTTTTTGGTTTGGGGTTATTTTTTTAAGAATCAAATGTCGGGAATCGAAATAAAAACAAAAAAAATTGCCCTAAGGAACCTTATATTACTAAATAACATAAATACTCCTTATTTTTACCGTATACCAATCAGCTGAGCTGAATAACCATTAAATTATACACGTCTTTCCTGATGTTCTGCACAAGTTTCCTGTTTTTTTTTTTCATTATCCAATTGAAAAAGCTAGTAATCGCCTATCAAAGAAATTTCTGACAACAAAGGTCTGTCCTTAGAGAATTTTGCTCTTTGGTTTTTCTTATTTCTTACAAAAACAAAACAAGATCACGTCGGGGATATCATAAAACAAAACTTAAAAAAGGTTGTGTAATGGTTTCTAATAAAGCAGTTAGACTATTTGATAACAATTTCTACGAGGCGCTTCCCGCCTCCTCAACATTGAACTTACAAAAAAACTAGCTTGTAGTCCAATATCGAAATAATTTGAATGATTGTAAAGGGTGTTTTTGAGTCTGATAAGTACGTTATTTTGTAATGCGCCTTAAATACATACCTACTAATGAGCTAATTGTCAGCATTTTAAAAGAAGAATGTTAACGATAATAAATTATGCGATTAAGCAATAATGAGATATGCAGTCTTTACAAGGACAAATTATGGCCGGTGGTACTATAAGAACTGTTAAGAATGTGAGCGTGGATCATTTGATCAGAATGAACTTTAGGCGTAATTAACTCGTTAAGTATGATAGCACGGATCAATCTTGTTTTTAGAAAGCAACTCACCTAACCTTCCCTTGGTAAGATTTAGAGTCATAGTTTGGATAAGTTTTATCAAGTTTACGCGAGGAAATCGAGAGTAGAAATTGGGGTTGACCCAATGGTACCCAAATCAAGTAACTATAATGATTAACTTATTCAAAACTGTATGACTAGTACAGTTTAAGGATTCTTTCCAAATGGCGATAAGTAAGATCCGACAAACAACTGAAACTACCGAGGCTATCTTCAGGCAAACGCTAGCACGGAACTATATTTGAGGCGAGATGAAATGGCAATACACGCCATCAAAATGGCCGTCCATCTTCATCAAAGGTTAGCGACCGAGATGAAAGTATATTACTTCACTACTCAACCAATAAGTTATTGGTCTAGATTTCATCTTATATCCAAATATATACTTCTTATTTCTCGTTTTTATTTGTATTTCGTCACAAACGACCGAGACTGACTTGGCTAACTATCAAAGAAACAGAGCTGAATTTCGATATGGATTCTGAGAACCATTACTGAAACTGTGGTACACCAAACCAGAGTGTAAAACAATGTATGTTCCCTTGCAGTGTCAGTCCCTTCTTACCACAAATATATACTGCTACCACTTGACAACCACTACATATTTTCCTTCACTAGGTTTAAACAATTTCAGACCCACTCTCGCACAAACGAGACTAGAATCACATTATCAAAAGAATTCAAGGACAATTTTTCAAGGACAAAAACACGGCTTCAAAATTTGAGCAATAAAAACTCTTGTCTCTCAGTTTGACCTAGAAAAGCATAAAACAAGCGAAAATACCTAGGACTATTTTTAAAACGGACTACGTAGTTGAAGTACAATATAAGTGAAATTGAAATAAAAACACTGTGAAACAAAAACAAAGTCTTCATCTGAAACACACAAAAAACAAAGTTAAAACTATCGGATTGAACAACTTGTAACGCTGCCACTGGCGTACAAAACATCAAAATAGTCAAAGATGGTAATAGATTGGCTTAGTAAACATCGATGTGGTTTCTGTTTTTAATAACGATCGTCTTGGACACCAAAACATTATTAATATAAAGGTTTAAAGTTGTAAATAGAAAACATTCTTATAAAAACTATAAATTCTGCCTTTAAAAGTTTTTTTTTAGATAAACCGTAAGTTACTATTTATCACTTCTGTCGAAAAGGTCTAAACAGGCTCATTAATAATTTGCACCAATCAGATTGAATAACTTGTACATGCAAACAAATTTATTTTTTAATGTTCTGAGTTTCACTATATTGACAATCTGTTCAGCTCCACTAACGACTCTTTTATTACTTAGTGCTATAACCTATATATAGCTAAAATTGAAATTTTAAAACAAATAAATAATTACAAATTTAATTATTTTTACTTTCCGATTAATTATTAAGATACATGCAGGTTCTCCGCTTTATATTCTCAAAATATACTAAATTAATTTTTCTTGGCTAGAAACGTGAATCATTTGTTGTGACACAGAAATACAAACAACCACACAGACAAGACAGCAACAAAGAAATCGGAAGAAGCCTACCTGTTGATGAGAAGCTTAGAATTCACCGTGTGTGTATATCAGTAATATTCAGACCCTGTCAGGGGTTTTCGGTATTCGGTATCTGGAGCTGTTTTAATTCAGGTATATGGTATTTTTAGGTCAAAATTCGGGAAAAAGTATCTTGTTTCCTGAATTTTACGTTTTGGGTATATGAAATTTTATTTTTATTTTTAAGTATATTGGTATCTTATGTGGAAAATATCGGGTATATTGGTATCCCACTACCCCCCCTGGCCGGGCCTGAATATTGAGTGAACAATGTGTAAATCCATGAGTGAATCACCGGATATTGCACGCAGTTCAGTTTTACTTTATGAAGCCCATATTGAGAAGCCCTCTACATAAAACCGCATTCAATACCGAAAACACACACAGTTTCAAAATTTATGGCCCCACTTCTCTGTACTGTTCCTCCAATCGACTCGCTCATCAACTCCGTATAATACATTTCAAAGCGGTCGGCGGCTTAGTAATTGCGTAATAAGCAAATTCAAACCCGGACCTGCATGATCGCTGCCTCGATCAACGCAGTTTATTCGACTGGCGCACGACAAATTAAGCTTCCGTACGATGGAAAACAATCACAAATAACCTATATTTCGGACTCAGAAGCTTTCCAAATTTAATTGTTTAGAAAAATCCGACTACGAGTTTCCGTGTGGACACCCGTAAAGGTTATGAAGTCACAAGCTTAGCCGATTCAAGGCTAAACAAACACTTACGTTTCAAAACATTAGAGCGACACGAAGTTTTCTGAACTAAAAAAACTTTAACTTCTAAGACGGTTTATTAAAATACATTAAATTGATAAACTGAAAGGTAAGCCAAAACTGGGTCGTTTAAATAGTGACCTGGCGTGGTATTTGAAGCCCAAAATATAATCATAACGCAGGATTGTTAGTAACTTCTAGACTACATGACCATAAGAAAAGAGTGTATATAACCTGGAAATGCATAAGCGGGGATAAAAGGATTATCCTAATCAAATTCCTCTCTGGGACATGTCTTATTCGGAATTTGTTTATTGTTTAAGTAGGCAGTCAGATTATTTCAATGCTGGCTTTATTTTAACAGTTAGTTCTAATATAATAAAACAAGAAGTTCCAGCTAGACTCTGCCCTTAAACTAACCTGCTCTGACCCTGAAATTGTTCTTGGTTAAAAGAAAGGACGGTTTGTAGCTTCTCTGTCTTAGCTAACCTGGCACACTGGGATGGATTAGTGTCCCGTCCAGGGAAAGTCAAAGGCTCTCACTCAAAAAACTCTACATGCAGACATTGGAGGTGAACGAAGTCTCCATTGGCCACTAGGCTTGTATAAGGATTTAGATAACAGGAACATCTTAAATGCTTGAGTGTCTCTTATATTATACTGACAGGACCACAACATGTGACTCATAGCCATGAACTTTCCGTCTTTCTCTTTGATCTTTCACTTTTATCAACATCAAACGCTGTTCAATATTTTACTGAATACGTCATAACAATCCTCTTTTGATCGTTTCCTGGTACGTTAAACATAGTGAAGAAGGGAACCGGGTGCAACTATGACATGTAGTATTATCAACATGATATAAATCAAAAATGGCGTTCAATTTTGCTAAATCTAAAGGACGTCTTTCTTCTTGGCGTTATTTTGCAGTCCTATCTTACTCAAAACGACTTTTCATGCCTGAAAAACTAAACTCTTAAATCTCATGACTTTCAAGGTTTCCACAAACTATACAAAAAATTTTGTGCAGTAAGAAATGAAAACGTTGTGTAGTACTTACCAGAGGGGACCGCGGTAGTTCGATATTTTTTTCTTCCCGTTTCAACCACTCATCATCCCTTATAGATTCCATTCGTTGTAGTTGGAGTTGTTTATTCATTCTCTCTCGCTCAAGACGCTCGGTTTCTTCTCTCTCTTCTACTTCCCGAAGTTGCATTTCCTCTGCTGTCTGCAGCACATGAAATTTCACAAATAAAGACCTCAATCGACCAGGAGCCGGTTGTACAAAGGTTGGATAAGAGTTATCCGCTGTATAGATTTTGTATAAATTTTATGCGCTGGATACGGATTTATCCGCTGGATAGCACTATTCACCTTTCGTACAGCTGGCCCCAGATGTTTTGTAGGTGACATAAATATACATCAAAGTCCTTGAAAAATGGTAATTCACAACGTTTACTGAATGTTTTATTCTCAAAAAGTTTCTTTGCTCCTTATTACCCCAAGCAAATTAAATATATATATAAATATAGAAAAATATAGAAATGACTCAGCTTTGTTATTGCAGGCCAGACTCTCTGCCTTATTTAGATCGTAATAAATGTGGCTTTTTGCTATATTTAGTTTATTTTACTTTAATCAAGCGGTTTCTTCTCAAAAGGTACAATACATATATAAAGACTATAAAAGAACGATGTCTGTATTGTATGTTTTAGCTAATGGAAACTAAGTAGACGGATGTCATAAAGGAATGGCACAAAACTTTTGTTCCCTATGCGTTCGACCCCCCAGTAATATTTCAAATAATAAAAACATATGAATAAACATAAAAATAACTAGACAAAAACACAAGTACCACCACTAAGACATTGTAGCCGCAAAAATTTGAAGCCTAATTCCCTGAGTTTTCTAGATTATTCTTTGACTTGGCACCAATTTCCTCTGACCACAAAACAAGCATTAAGGCAAAAACTATGTAATTTTTGGTCAGAAAACCAACTAATCGAATTTTGAGTTAAACCAAATTATTTTAATTTTATATTTTATCAATTTTTCAAGCAGACTTTTTTAATAAAAATCCTAAGATATTATTCCCCCTCTTTTAGAAAAAAGTTAGCTTTCCCTGAAGACAAGCATTTTCCCCAAACTTTTGGAGAAAAATTAAAACTTTTCTGACTACATCAATAATCCCCAGACTTTCCCTTGACCTGGAAAAAATAATTATTTCCCTAACTTTTCCCTGAGCTGTGCCACTCTGTAAGAACAGTAGAGCGTGTACTTACTGGTAAAGGTATCAATATCCCCCTGACTTTCCCTTGGCATGATAAAAAAAAAATTATTTCCCTAACTTTTCCCTGAGCTGTGCAACTTTGTAAGAACAGTAGACCGTGTACTTATACTGGTAAAGGTATCAATATCCCCCTGACTTTCCCTTGACCTGGAAAAAATAATTATTTCCCTAACTTTTCCCTGAGCTTTGCCACTCTGTAAAAACAGTAGAGCGTGTAATTACTGGTACAGGTATCAATATCCCCCTGACTTTCCCTTGACCTGGAAAAAATAATTATTTCCCTAACTTTTTCCTGAGCTTTGCCACTCTGTAAAAACAGTAGACCATGTACTTACTGGTAAAGGTATCAATATCCCCCTGACTTTCCCTTGACCTGGAAAAAATAATTATTTCCCTAACTTTTCCCTGA
>JAOEHV020122926.1:0-14807 GCA_025447995.2 Isaurus tuberculatus | reverse complement strand
TGTCATTTTTGAAATACTTAACGTTGAGAGTCGAAACTATGCCTTCTTACTAATTTCAACCTGCTCTTTCCATTTCTAAATATCATTTTGTCGTAACTAATTAATTTAAGGAGGTTATGGTCACGTGACCTCTAACTGCAAAGGGCTTATTAGGGCGATTTATAACCGACTTGTGGATAAATGCAAAAGACTGTAATGCATGGGAAAAGGAGACAACCATGACAAAGTTTTTATCTTAGCTGTTGAGACGAAATTCAGTTCAGTTTATTGTATTTAGAATTCCATACTACTACACTACTACAAAAAAGAACTACAAAATACATTGATACTATTAGTATTAACATCGTTTGATTATAAGTTACAAATGACAAACATTTAAATAATACATACAAAAATAATTCAAAACAATATCCATAAATGAAGCAAAATAATGTAGTACGGTGAAATTCTTTTGAGGGGAAACTCTTTGAGTAGATATAGCAACGAGAAGGGAGTCCCCCTGAAGTGAAATATCTCCGTAATTAGCCAACTGAACTTGGTAGCTAATGTCTTCCAATTCTCCCTAAGTTCTCTTATTTTGCCTTTTTAAAGCTAATGCGAAGGCAGTACGCATTAATTATTAAGGAAAGACACTATCCGATCATACCGGGTACTTTTGTTGACAAATATGGAGATGTGGTAAAAATATTTAGTATTTTTAAACAAGAAATACCTTTGCATTATTGGTTAATAAAAGAACAAAAAAATAATAACTATATAAAAACCATTGACTCTACAGTACCTGACGACAAGAGAGTCCGATAAAAAAAGAGAAGACGAGAAAAAAAATTATGAAGAACTGGAGCAGGAGCTGCTCTAGATATTGTCCCTGAAGCGAAGAAGGATGAAATTATAGTTGACCTGACCAGTCAATGTAAATCCCCGCATCCCCCCCAGGCCGCGCATTAGCGGGGACTTGGATTTTGAGCCTGAGAAAAGTTGCTTAAGACCTTGCCCACCGGGGCACTGATACGAAGAAAATCCCCCGCTCTTGCCTCACAAAAATATTAAAACTTACCTTTACTTAAAACAGTAATTTGTAAAGAAGCCATGGCCACTGCTTTCTTATTTTCTCAATGCCACACTTAGCAGAGCATCTTTCTTTTATTTTAAAATCACTTTTATATAAAGACCACGAGCGCAAGCAGCGTTGAACGATTGCATGTGACCATATAATTTATGACAAAATAACCATGTGGAGCGAAAAATCGAACGCTGGTTTTAAAAATCGCAAGCAAATCCCCCGCTGATCCCTCGCTCACTTGTCCGGTCCATTGGGCGAGGGTGTAAAAATTTGCAAATCCCTCGCATGTCGGGGTAGGATAAACCGGTGAATCTTAGGAAAATATCCTCGCTCTGCCCCCGCTATGCGTGGCCTGGGGGGGCGGGGGTTTACATTGACTGCTGCCAGGAGCTCCTGCTGCTGCATAACTGCCTAAATTTGAAGAGAGGCTGTGATACCTAAGTAAAACAGCAAAAAGCAAAAACCACCCGAACTCTACTCCACGGTTTGGCCAGAACCTGCACGCATGCGCACAACCAGCTTCACCGAGTACCTACAATGCAAGCAACTGGAACAACCGTGGACAGCTGTGTGATACCTAAAAACTTGTTACATAACTGAAAGAACTTGCATAGACTATATAATTGCCCACATTAACAACAAAATTAGGAGATAAGAGTTATCCTCTGTATAGATTTTGTATAGATTTTATCCGCTGAATACGGAGTTATCCACTGGATAGCACTATTCACCCTTCGTACAACTGGCCCCCTGGTCCAACAGATACACAACAATTCAATGGCGTGTCCACCCAAAGCCGAACTAGGCCCGCTCGGTCAAAAATGGCAAACTCGTGTCTAGTATTTTCTGTTCCGGCCAATTTCAATTTCAATTTTGTATGTATATTTAACAAATAGATTCCATGTTAGCGTGCACAAAAACATGGAATCTATTTGTTTTATATAATAAAATAATAAACTTTATTCCCATATGACGTCATTTCGTGCGTCTGTACTCTAATAGATCATAGGTGAGAACCAATCAAAACGCGAGAATAACGTGGCTTATTATATAATTTAAAAAAGATTTTCATTAGGCACTGCCACTCCATTTAGAACTTCTTATATATGCGTTATTGAACAAACGTGTTGTCGAGCTGGCTGGGTATTGGCCAAGTTTTTTTTTGTTTTTTTTTTGCGTTATTTATTACGGAACAGCATAACCAAAGCAGCTTTTGTTTCGCGCAAAAAATCAACCCTCCCCCCCCCCCCGCTGCGGTACCTGAAACCCCAGATCCAGTTTCCGCGCAGTGCACTACTCGTGACTTGTGTACTTTGGGTTTTGCTCAATTTCTTTGTTCTCACTGATATTGGTTCATGTTGTACACATTTTCACGACAGCTTCATCGATCTGTTATTAGAAATTATCCGGTTAACATTAGCTTAAACCTTTTTAACGGAGTTTGTGCGTGTCGCGTGAAGTTTTCTGTTGGATTTGCAGGTAAAAGTAGAATGGCTGAAGGTAACGAATCCAAGACTATTTTCGACTTCGAGGTGAAAGACATCGATGGACAGGCGGTTCATTTGAGCAAGTACCGAGGTTATGTAAGCCTAATCGTGAACGTGGCTTCAGCATGAGGTTTTACCAAGAAGAACTACACTCAGCTACAAGAACTGCACTCAAAGTAAGGACAACACCTATGAAATCTTTTCTTTGATTATTAGTTTTTCAGAACAATATTCTTTTAGTTTCAAAGTCTGCCTCTCATTGTTCTCACACCCTATAGTATTTAAGCTGATGTTTCCGTAATTGCTCATTGAAGACTAATTTCGTAAACAATAGACTAAAAATATCGTTGAAAAACATTGCGCATTTTTGGGGGAAACCGTGTCGTAATCGGTTCGCAACATGCCTGATGCGGATTACCCAGTAGGCTCGAGAGATAAGGTTTTTATTCCGCTTTAGGGTTACATTTTGGGGTAAAATTTATAAAGTTTATCTTGTGTAGCATGATTATGGCAAGTAAAACTAATCCTTTGGCCATTATTTTCCATATTGATTTGACATTCAGTTCAAACAATTTCATAACTCGTATTTGAGAACGTATATATTTCAACAAAAATAATCCTGGCTGATTGTTTTGAAGACGAAATTTTTTGATTTCACGCGAATTCAGTGGAAGTTTAGATTGCCACAGCTAGTTTTCATGGTTAGCATATTTTGTACGATTTTAACCTTCCAGTAGCAATGTCCGTGCGAGGGTTCAATCGAGGCCTCAGGCCTCAGCATATTTTTGGACATTTTTGCGGTCTTCATTCCTTATAAGGTAAAAAAAGAATCATTGTGTACCTGGAGCTAACCTGTGGTGGATTTGTGTCCCATCCCTAGGTAGTTAAAATTTTCATTGGTTTAGTACTACAGAAACCAGAGATAAAAATAGGCTCCATGTGTTACCAGGCTTGATATAAAGGGATTTTTAACATAGAGGGCAAAATTACTCAATGCTGATTGGCTCATGAGGGAGGGCTTTTTTCTTTAATTGAGGGCAAAATTACTTGGTGCCGATTGGTCGCTGGTTTGTGAAATATGTTGTTTTGGCAACAATGGCTTTGCAGTTTGCTGAAGTTGATGAAAATGGAATTATAGATTTAGTTTTTTCTAGTGAAACGAAAATACTAGAAAAAGTACAAATTATTGGATAAATCTGTTTCAGAAGTGGGCAGCAGCAAGGAAAGTTGAATAACGCCTTGAAGAGTACGTGAAAGCGAAAGCAAAAGCGAAGAAGAATTTTGCCTTCGATGTCATAAACATGTAATTGCATGGTTCCTCGTAAAATTAATGATTAATTTCACTTGTGTTTTCAATTTTTTCCAAATTACCCTTGTCATTCTGCAACTTGGGCAATTTTGGAAAAAATTGAAAACACTTGTGAAATTAATCCTTAATTTTACTCGGCCCCATGTGATTACCATACTTAGCATGCTTAGCTAGCCATAGGCAGCTGATGTTTCAAGCAATAGACCTTCACTATTGCCACCCAGTTGTAGCCTGGGTGTTATTTCCTTACTCTATACTGTCAGTTATACTGGGGTGGTCATCAAAATGTTTTCAAGACCTTTATCTCAATTAGTAAAATTTGCTTATGTTTCAGAAATAATGGGTTTGATTGCTGACGAAACCAAAATATTTTTGCCATCTTTTTTTTTTAAAAGTTGCTTAAATGTTAGGCTAACATGGCATACTGTATGTGTGCAACTACAAAGTTCTTGGAGTCACTAATAACAGAGAAGTAAGGATGTGTACTTAAAGTGCATATAAAGTAAAAAATATTTTTTGCTAAATCGCTAGTTTAAAACACCCTGATTCCAAAATGCAGATTAAAAATAGGTAAAAAGGTTAATAATCTGTTTTTTTAATCCCTCAAAGTTGCTAAAAAGCCCTTAATGATGTCTCCAGAGACAGATGATGAAATTGGGGTCTGATGACATAGCCAGTGGTTCCAAAGCGGCATTGTTTTGTCTTTTTCCTTCACTTTCCTGGACCTTGCAATCATTTAATGAAAGAATGTTACACATTTTGGTTTCAGGCTGAGAGAAAATTTTCACCTCCTATCTTTTTTTCTTTTGTCCCTCATAATAGTCAAACATTCAGAATCACTGGCTATGTCATATCTCGTGAAATCTGAGCTTTTGGCTGAGACTCGACAAAGTACAGATTTTAAACTTTCAAATCATTGAAAACAGATATTTTGGAAAGTAAGAAGATATACATTGTCTTGCAATTTATGCAAAAAAGAAATTCATATGCACTTTAAATGAATTTGCATTACTATGAAAATAATGTCATGTAATTTAAAAAATGCAGTAAAACACTTCATGATAAATTAAAAAATAAGCATTTTGTTGCCCTACGTTTTCTCAGCACTTTTACAGTTAAAACCAGTATATCTAATAATATATCCCATTCATAGGTATGCTGAAAAAGGTCTTCGCATTCTTGCCTTTCCTTGCAACCAGTTTGGCAAACAGGAACCAGGTTCAGATGCTGAAATCAAAACGTTTGCTGAAGCCCAGGGAGCAAAGTTTGATCTGTTCAGCAAGATAGATGTGAATGGCAAAACGGCTTCCCCCCTTTATGTGTTTCTGAAACATGCAAAAGGTGGCCTTTTTGGAGACAATATTAAATGGAATTTTACAAAATTCCTTTGTGGCAGGGATGGTGTTCCAGTTAAGCGATATTCACCAACCACTGCCCCCCAAGATATTACAAAAGATATCGAAAAGGAACTTTCAAAAGGAAGCACAGATTAAAGCTGTGTTACACATTTGATCTTGGAACCAAAACTTTTCTTGTTTTTTTTTGTGTTTTTTTTTGTGGGTAGAATGATTCAGAATGATTGCAGACCAGAAACTATTCTGTGTTGAGCAAGTGAGTGATATTCCATTTTAATGAAGCTTCAGTTGTAAACTGTATGATACAGTGATCTGAGGTGGATGAGAGAAAAGTGCAGTAAATTCTCGAACAAATGGAGCATTGCTGAGAACAAAAGATCATTACTTGAAATTACTGAAAACTGCCATCTACAGGATGGGATGAATAAAATTTTGATGTTAATGAGTTAGCGTCAGTTTTTGAGGGTTCTTGTTTTTTAATCTTATCACTATTGCTTTCTCTATCATCATAATCACCATTATCAGCATCAGCATTATCATCCTGTTCACCATAATCATTGTCACCACCATCATCCCCATCACCAACAACATCACCACCACCATCATTGCCATCGCCATCGCCACCACCATTGCCATTGCCATCACCACCACCACCATTGCCATCACCATCACCACCATCATCGCCATTGCCATCATCATTATCCCCATCACCACCACCATCATTGTCATCACCACCACCATCACCAACACCATCACTGTCATCACCACCACCATCACCATTACCACCACCATCATTGCCATCACCATTATCCCCATCACCACCACCATCATCGCCATCACGAACATTACTGTCACCACCATCTGAGGCCAACCATCATCATCTTCACCATCATTTTCATCAACTTTGTCCTGATCACATTTTACTATTTTCATCATAGATATATATGGTAATTATAATCATGCATTCATTATTTTAGCTTATTAAAAGAAAATAGTGTCTGAACAGTAAAGTTAAACTAAATTATATTAATATGTTCTATAGCAGCTTCAGGTATTTAGTATTAACATTTAATATGTGTTTTCTATGCTTGCACAAGCATCAAGCTTCTACTGTTAATGAATATCTAAATTTATATTGGAATGTGGTTTGGTTGTTACATAGCCCAGTTGACAAGGTCTAATTAGGCCAAAACAGGTGTCAAAGTCTGCTATCAATTACTTGGGCGGATCAAAGGGTGGCGGGTTGTGAAATAAACACAAATATTTTGACCATTTTGCTCAAAAATAGCAAAATCTGAAGGTGGTTTTAAAGGTACTAAACACCCACGATTATCCCTCAAAATGCTTGAAATCACCTTTCTGAGGACCTACATTTTGATATTTTTCTGGGGAAGCATGCCCCCGGACCCCCCTAGAGGTTCGGCCCTTTGGGCCTTACGCTCGCCCCTAGCGGGCCTCGACTCTAGCCGCCTGTTAACATTTTTTGGCCGCCTGTTCAAAAATCTACTGAGAACCCTGCCCCTAGGATGGTTGATCTGCCTTTGGTGGACATTTTTCTAAACTACCCTTTACTAAATCATGGATCCACCCAGGAATTACGGCTACTACCAGCATGGCCTTAGTGCCCACTGTTAGTGAGTGCAAGTATTTAGTAGTAGTGAAAACAGTTTGATATATATCCTTGTCTGAAACTGCCAAAATTCCCTCAAAATTCTCTTATATCAAAAACAAAAACTTAACATTGAACGAAAAGATAAGACCTTCATATTTGTGAAATTTGTTATTTGGTCAGCTAGTGCCTTCTAGCTTTCTGTGTTCCTCGGGTCTACAGTGATGGCAGGTGTGAATAGGGTAACTGCTGTAATACCCCGAGGCCCAACCCAGGATGTAATTTTTAAATATTTGATACAAAAGGAACCAGAATTCAGGAACTAAAATCAAGATTCCATGAACTTATGGAATCCAACATTGTCTTCCATTAAGGGCGAGTTTATGATCATGAGATGGTTCCACAAGGTATCTGTCAATTTTCAATATGAGATGAAATTTGCTTGAAATGCATTAGCTGTCATTTTAATTGTACATATTCGCAGTTAAAGGTCGACATCAATAATATCATTTGGCTCAGTTTCTCCAGGTTTCTTAAAGCTCCTTTGCATTGGAATTTTGTCATCAGCCTTTGTATTCATGAATAAATTCTGCAAAACACTGTAAAGGCTTTTGTTTTCTCCCAGAACTTTATTTTTGGCAGCATGAAAAACTTTAGAACTATTTTTTGAATGACCGTATTTCCTCTATTTAGCCCCCCCCTTCTGGTAATCCCCCATTTGAAAGGTAGCAAAAAAAATAAGCCCCCACCCTCTGTAATTTAAGAACTTCTCATCGATGACAGCAATGATGAACTGGACGATATATAAGTTGAACTGACTGAAGGTAGTATTATACAAAGTTCACTTATGTTGTTTTTCATAAATATATATACATGTACTGGATTGGGTATTTTGATAAATACAAATTAATATTGATGCATAGGTTGTGTGAATTAGTATACGGTACCAATTTCGGGTGAAAATTTATTAAGCCCCCAGCCTCTATTTAGCCCCCCCCCTTCTAATAATCCCCCACTTGAAAGGTAGCAAAAAAAATAAGCAACCAGGGGGTTAAATAGAGGGAATACGGTATGCCTTATTTTGGAGGAACCAAGTAGCCAAGCCTTGCTTGGTGAAAAAACCCTCGCCATTTTTTTTAGTTTTTTTTCCCTGACCGTCTCTGAAATAAACTTGATCAAATCAAATCCACATACTGAATTGAATTGAAGTATACCTTGAGAAGATCCAATTAAAGTGGTATGTAAGCTAGAAAAACATGGATGTGATGTGAGGAGAGAGTGGAAGAAGGAGGAGTCAGTCCCAGTCAGGGGGGGTAGTGGGATACCAATATACCCGATATTTTCCCCATAACATACCAATATACCTTAAAATAAAACAAAAATTTCATATACCAAAAACATAAAATTCAGAAAACAAAAGATACTTTATACCCAAATTTTGACCCAAAAGTACCATATACCTGAATTAAAACAGCTCCAGATACCGAATACCCATCCCTGGCCGGGCCTGAGGGGTTTTGTAACTGTTCATACATTTGCATACTGCAAAAGAAAAAGGGTAATCTGGAAGCCAAATAATAATTTTTTCGATCAAGAAATTAATTATATCTTTATTTTTTTTTAAAAAGAAAAAGTCTTTAAATTTAGCTTTCCTATTTGTTTGGTTTAGACCTTTATACCTTTGCTCTTTTAAAATATTTCGTAAACTATAATTTAATTTTCGTGTTGGCAGTTTAAACCAGCCGTTTACAGCTGTGTGGTAAATGGACAAGGTGGAGTGAGATGTTAGTAAATATTTTTCTAAGTTTTTCCGACACCCTTTGAGGGGTTGTACATATGAACACCTTTTTTAAGCCTAAGGTGGATTATTTTTTAACCGTTTGACACTGGATTAGGTCAAGTGGATGCTTCCTGTAATACAAGAAATGTTTCACTTTCAGTTTTTATTCATGGCCTCAAAAAATCGTGGATGGGGATTTTTTTTTTTAAAAAGTACAAACTGAGAATTAAAATGTACTAACTCCTAAGGAAAAATTACCCTATTAATAAATTGGCTGTAAAACTTATTGCTACATCTTTTTTATGTTTTAGAAAGCTTTTAAGCAGTTATGTTGTGTAATTAAATCGTTAAAAATAAAATTCATACCGCTTCTCACGTGTCGAATGATGTAAATAGTTTATTTGGGAGTAACAAGACTCCATATATGGAAACCGGGTATGTAAATAAAGCTTTCTGATTGGTTAGTTGTCGCTCGCAGCGCAGCACTGAGGCCATGTATTTCTTATGTGCATTCACTTTGTGAAATTTCAATCTGGTTTTGTTTGGTAGCTGTATTTTTATTTTGTCGTGTCTGTGGATAGGTAACTGCGGATTAATTGGGACTTGATAACAAGCGGAAGATAAAGGGTACTGTATTTTAGTCTAGGACGAACGAAGTCCTTCCGTAAAAATGAGTCGACGATACGAACTCTCACAGCAGCATGGGAGCGGCCGGGGAAATAGTCGCCATAAAGTCACTGTGAAAGTTTGCATGTTGGACGATTCTGTGGTCAAATTCGAAATTGAGGTATGATATTAGGTAAACTTTTTGCCCTGTCACCTGCGCGAATTAAACCATTAATTACGGCTGTACATTTTCTTCAGCTTCTACGGGACCTATCTGCCTGGGGTTGCGTTTAATTTTTGTGTTTTGCCGATGAGAAATTTTCGGCAGATGTTATATTGTAGAAACTACCAGAAAAGTTGTTTTGATTCAATCTTTAACTCCGTCGATTCCCGATATTTTTTTATCTTACCTAACTATAACAGAAATGGCTTAAAGTTAAAATCTCTTTTTTTGCTTTTTCTTTTGTGCTTTCTTAAGGTGAAACATAACTTGTCTATTTCAATTTTATTCATTCTTCAACGATTTAGCTGCTACACGTGGAATTTAAACTAGTTTCGAAACACTGATCAATAAGTATGTTTGGTTTTTATAGTTCTCTTTTCATCTTCAAATTGAGTGATTAAAATAATACACGACGGTGAACCGTTTCGCGTGATTTAAATATCATCTGTTTTGATTGTGATCGACAGAAATCGACGTGCGAGTATTGTTTTCGGCCGTCGGCCATTTTCGATTAAACCAAAATCTTTTTTCTGGTGGTTTTTGCGCAAGTAGTGCAACAGGTTTGCCGAAAAACAACCTATACATTCCAGTTTTAAAAACGCAATTATTTAATTGAAGGATTCGTTTTATTTGTTTAGAGTTTTTCGCAGAAGGGATTCTACTCGCGTTTTGTTTTGATTTTCATAACATGAACGAAGCTTTTCCGACAATAACCGTAACTCTGCTGAGCCAAACATTTAAACGCAGAGCTCCTGCATCTTAGCAATTTAAATGGGCCATATGCAGTGTTAAAGCACATTACTGATTTTAATAGATTCTTTGACTTTGTATAAAGTTTTTGTTTTTCTGGTACTGAAGAAAAAAGGTACATATTGAATTTTGAGCTGTATTTCTATTTAAAATGCTAATAAAGAGAACCAAAGTCATATATAGCAACTATTTTTCGATAATTATAGCTTGCCCTTAAGAAAGAAGCAACATGATTTGTCATGCAGCAATCAATTTTGTTAGATATGATCTACTAGAGGGATAATTTTGACTTCATAGCATGGTTGATTGGCATATTGCAGAAAGGCCACTCAACCCCATTTATTCGATCCCCTGCTTGTTGATTCATGTTCTGTTGATAATTATTTTGACATTTACCACATGGGCAAATATCTAATATTTCTGCCTTAGTACTGTCTGTTTGATAAGGTTAAAATTTTTGAAACACTTTTTGCCTTAGTAAGTACTGTTGTATTTGGGCTTTAATTTTTTAGGTTCTGAATTTTGAAAATGTGACCTAAAGTAAGGAGCTCACTTGATAACAATATAGCAAAATAAGTTAAATACTGTTCTGGTGATGAAATAGCAGTGACTTACTAATAAATCTTTCTAATTGTTTTGCTCTTCATCAGTTTTGAGATTTTAAGAATACTACATGATTGTCTTCTTACATTATCATCACAAAATTTTGGACAAAAATATTTCAGACGATTTATTTTTGGACAAATTAATTTTGGACACTTTTTTATGAATTTTGGACACTTTTTTATGAATTTTGGACAAATTCAGACAAAAATTTTGGACACTCTTTGCAGCAACATAACTTTATTACAAACCTATTCCAATGGCAATTACAAACGTTTTTCAGTATGATATAATTTGTCTCAAGGCAAAAAACAAATTCAGACAAAATAATCAGTTCATTTACATCTAGTATGTGTCCATTCAGTTCATTTTCAGGAGGTAGACTGATTAAATCCAAAGAAGTTTTTTGAACCTGTTCGTGCAGAGCAAACAGTTGATGGGTGTTAATGAACTTTAAAACTGGCACCTTTGTTTTGACATTGATATAAGCTGCATCCAAATTATCCAATTAAGCCTGGTTTCCATAATTATGATCTGTACTGGGTCTGCATTGATCTGCAACACAATAGGAAACTATCTGCATCGGAAGATCGCAGACAGTTGCAGACACAACAGACATGTGTTTCCATTTATAATGTTTCAACAATCGCAGATACTCGGTGCAAAAATAGCGGCAAACATCTCAGTTCTCATTGGGCAGTTACTGACAATGTGATTTAAGAGGAACAATGATATGTCGGCGGTTGCTACAAACCGTCCCAGACATGCGTTTCCATTAAAATCTTCCTTTGTTGGCATGATCGTAATGGTCGGGTAAAGTAGAATCAATTTCTACTCTACCAATCATTCAGATCATGTGTCGCAGACTGTAACAGACAACGTTTTGAGTGTTTTCATATATATGTTGGAGCATGACACAGACAGTATTGCCGAATGTGTCGCCAACTGTCACCGATTGTTACAGATCATATGGAAACCACTGGCTCTACAATGAAGACGTTTCCTTAGACCCAGAGGATCAGAATACCATGCAGCAGTGATGAGGATAAAGATAATGACACTGTCATAATTATTGATGATAAAGAAAACAAAGATTAAATTGGTTGAAACACATAAAATTTATCAAGGAAAAACTTTTAAATGATTTTTGTGTAACATCAAACTGTGAGAAAATGTAAACAAACTGTTACTGTCCTTAAAATAAAAATTGATGGTCTGTATCCTATTAAAAAAACTTTGGACGCTAAAAATTTTCTGATGCTAAAAATTTTCAGATGGATTAATATTTGGACAAAATTTTTTTCCAAAATTGAATTTGTCCAAAATATTTTGATGTTAATGTAGATACTGCTTGTATAGACTCATAAGACAGTCCAAGTTTTAAACTTAAAGTTTTTCAAACTTGAAGAATAGTTACACTTATAGAAATGTGGACTAACAGTGGATCAAAATTATAAAAAGTTTTGGAATATTAGACCTTTTTCTATTATGTATAGCTTTTGTTTGGATAAATGTTTTTAGGACATGTTCTAAACTTTTCCAATATTTTGTCAGCTCTACTCTTTTCTAAATCATAAAGTTCAATATTCTTTGTGAGGTTCACAAGTCAAAACCATGTGGTTAGACGTTGGAATGCATTTTGATGAAATCTGTGTTTTGTGGGTCAAAAAAAACAATGCTTTCTACCTTACTGGACAGTTGACCAATCTTAAATCAAAAATAATTATTTTTGTTTATTTTCTTCCTTAAGTTGTGTACTAACGAAGCAGATGATTAATAATTGATAGTCAATCTTTTTAATCTTGTGAGGGTTTACTGAGTTTTGACTATGGCCATTCTCTGTTTTGTACAATCCTTTACTTTTTTTGTTTCAATTTATTCTTACAAGTTCTTTCTTTCTCATCTTTTTCTATTTCATCAATGATATTTTCTCTCTTCTTCTCTTCCTTCAATATCAATGTTGATCAGTTTCTTGATTCCTTTATTATTCAAGTTTTCTTCTCAAAGTATGTCCATACCATCTCAACCCACTTTCTTTTACAATATTATGTAAAATAATTCCTGTCCTCAGTCTGACCAACTACCTCAAATAATATAAATTATACTTTAATCTTGATCAGGCTGCATTCTTTTTCGAGTGTTTTCAACAGCATTTCTTTGTCCACTCTATTCAAGTCTGTCTTTCCATTCATCTTCACAACCCATGTCTCTGTAACATGGCATTCGGGGTTCAAACGGATCATGGAAAACCTGGAAAGTCATGGAATTTTAGAATTTCAGTTTCCAGGCCTGGAAAGTCGTGGAATTTCAATTAGGGTCATGGAAAGTCGTGGAAAATTTGCCTGGTTCCGCCCCTAGAATTAAGATGTCAGAATGTAAAAATAGCATCAGCAGGGTTTTCAGTAAGAATCAGCTTAGGTGACAAAACTGGAAAAGTTGGCAACTAAGCATCAACTCACAAAAAATGCATGGTTACTCAGCACCGCTGTCTGGATTGTCACGAACAATCGCAACTGCCAGAATAATTAAATTAAGGCATAAAAACACACAGTTCTGATAAAAACAAACATTTTTGCTCCACATGAGCATCTTTAGAGAAGTTGATTAATAATCTAACTTTCTTCACCCAAGGCCATTACAAATTTTGCATTATTTGGCAAACCTGCAAAATTCGATCTCTCTTTAAATTAAAGGACAAAACCAATCATTCATCAAGCATTGCTTATTGTGGTGCCTGCACATTCTGCAACTCTGCTTACATTGGCAAACTAGCCCACAATAGGCAGAACATGAGAACACAGAAAAGCTTTCAGAGCCTGCCCGCCACTCTGCAGCCCATCCTGGCCACACTTTCTAGTGGAAGATTTTGGCGTTCGCCAGTTCATGGATTTTTAGAAGAACACTCAAGGCCATTTTTATTGCCAAACTCAGACCCAATCTAAACAAGAAAGTACATTCTTTCCATATTGTTCTGTTTCCCAGTGGTATCACCGAAATAATGCCTAATTGTCCATGCAGTGCCAGTCAAACCTAAAGATGCTCATGTACAGCGAAAAACATTTGTTTTTATCATAACTGTGTGTTTTTATGCCTTATTTTAATTATTTATATTATGATGGAGATTTCTATTTTAATTAGTGTATTCGCTCTGAATGTTTCTAGATTTATTTTTATTATAATATGGATATTTTTTTCATCAAGGTTGACGGCAGATTTAAGTTAAATAGCCAGCTGTTATTGAAAACCCTGCATCTGCATGCATTAGAATAGACTGACTAGTTTACATGCAATTCTTTTTTCTTTTTTCTCCACTGCATTTTTTTCTCTTCACTTTCAGTTCATCTTTCAACCAACTTCTTTGCATAATACCCCTTTACAGGCCTCACAGATGTTGAATTATTCTTCGCTTTTACATTCAGAGTCAATTGTTTTACACACAGGATACCTTAAGTAGTAGACCTACTGTCTTACAGTAGTAATAAAATAAATAAAATAAAATAACAATTATGATAATGACAATAATAATAATAATAATAATAATTATAAAATACAGGATGTGCCAAAAATTTCTTATCCACTTATTCTTCAGACAATTACTGTCAGTATTATAAAATTTGACCCAAAAATACAGGTCCAAAATGTTTTAAAAACTTGAAACTCTGGTTAGAAATTTAGTAGTAAATATGTGACTTATAGTGTGTTGTTACTTTTTTTGTTATCAAAAACATGCTTGTCCTCTGGACAAGTTATATTAAATATTTAGATGGCCAACTTAATTTCTGCTTGATTTCTTTGATTTCTGCTAATTTCTGCTTAATTCAATGTTTGATTAAAATCAAACATAGCTTTTGGCACACCCTGTAAAATTAATGACAAGAGTAAAAATAATGAATAGAAAATTAGTAGAGGAATCTAACCTTGTCTATCGACGTTCTAAGTTTTGGTATCAATCAATCAATCAATCCAATTTTGATCCGGGTTTATCCCCGTAAACGGGGGTGGCCGGATTTACCCCACTTTGG
>JAOEHV020122815.1:0-14807 GCA_025447995.2 Isaurus tuberculatus | reverse complement strand
AAAGGGCTTAACGTTCGAAACGTCAGCTTCCTACTTTGCTTACAGCGATGATGAAACACTTCAACCAAGTGTTGATTTATTCACGTCGCTAACAATCCTCTTACTATATTTTGAAAAATTACCTATACATGAAAAGGAAAAAGAGCAATTGGTAGAGGGAGAGCGTCAATCACAGAAGGAACAAAACTAAAAAGAACGGTTGGGATAAAATACTCGCACAGGCTAAATCCAATGTAAAACATTAATGTCAGGAGATTGTTCAAAGGCATAAAGGAACAGTTTAACCTTAAATGCTAAAAATGCCTTTTCAAGTGTGATGGCTGTGACCTGTGATGGCTCAGGCTTTCAGAAACATTGATCCGAGCCCCCCTTTGGTAAATCCTGAATTCGTCTCGGAACTTTAATTGCCGTAACTGGCTGAGTGGCTCTATGATGATTAATTTATTGATATTTCAAAAATAATAGAAAAATTGTAGTCTTCCTACTTTCATATATCAATCATGTTTACAATCACACTTTAAATCCCTCATCAAATAAATAATTTTAAAAACTTTGAATATTAACAAAATTCATCACCATCGTCTCTTGAAAAATACTGGAACATCTTGGGGGACCAAAACATTACTTACCAGCCCATTTGTAGTTAAAGTTTCTGTTCGGGTCCGCACCTATATGGCAGCTTTCTTGTTGTTGGGTTCACGTCTTTCGTCACATACAATTCTACATACGATACGATTGAATAATGTTTAATTATTTTATTTCAAAATGTACAAACATTATCAGTTTGTTTGTTTTCCAAGCAACTCTTTTAAAATATATGGCAAATTTTCGAAGTTTTACCCCATCATTCTCTTTCACTTCCATCCCCTCTTCCCCCATTTTGGAATCAAAATAATTTTTATTGGGTTTTCAATATTCGGAAACTCGATTGTTCTTTGTCTCTTTCAACTCCTATCATTTGTTGAGTTATCGGCTTTTTATGTTTCAGTTTTAAATAATGTTGGTTACAACGCAACACAAACATATGTACAGAGTTATTGTTTGTTACAAATTTTACAGTTTATTATGTTTTAGTATTTTTGGTTGGAATAAATATTCATTCGCTCAGAAACAACGTCACGATTGTTTGATCAACTCAATTCTTATTGCTGTCGCAGCAAGGTCACATTAAGCGACCGAGGGGAGACAACAGTTCTAATCAATGAAAAGGCAAACTGCAAAGAAGATTCTAGGTGCGCAGGAACCCTGGGTAGTTTTTTTGCACTCGCAAAGTCTACCCAGGATCCCTTGCACACCCAATGGTAGAAACCCCTTTAAGTGCCTCTAGGCAAGATGCGAAGGCTCGTACTATCCAATTTCAAGGTTCACCCAATCCAATAACCAGGATTGAATGTACCGTGTACGATAACTCAAGAGTTCAAACCAAAAACTAACTATAAAGCAACAGAAATCATACCGTTTAGGCAGGCTAGACTACGCCTTAATGCGTTAAAATAAAATACAATTAGCGGGTAAGAACAAAAAAAAAACGCTACGCATATAAATTTACGCGGCGCTTAATTCGAAGTCTCAGACATCATTATCAAGAGCGATTACAGTTTTATAAAAGAGTTTTTGTATCATTGTACCGTCAGTCCCGAAAGTAAAAAGTCATTCAGTGATGTTTAACAAAAGATTTGGTTGTTAGTGTCAGTCTAAATTTTTAAGTTATGTCTTATTTTACGAATTTACGAGATACTTTTCAATCGTAAAAGAAGACAGACGCTCAACATTCAGTTTGACTCTGTGCATAGAGAGCGAAAATTTTTTGTTAAACGTCAATAACACTTTAAACGTGGGTCTTACTGTTCAGTATACAATGAAAAGTAATAATCGGAATTTGTATATAATCACTCCTGCTAATGATGTAACGTCGAGTAACTAAATTAGTTTTTTTATAAGCGTTATTTTTCTCCGAACTATGAAGAATGCCGAAGATTTCTGTCCAGCGCTGCTTCAATATACACTTTTAATAAAAAACATTAGGGTGCTGTCTGGTTGGTTCAATGAGAACTTTCTACAAATAAATGGTCCCAAAATATGTTTTGAGGGATCAGTAGGGGTAGGGTAACTCAAAACTATCATTTCTCCCAAAATGAAAAGCGGAAGTCTGAGAATGGTATATAAATATGATGTCACATAAGAGATGCTGCCCGAGCTCATCTTAAAGGGCTAAGAAGACTTAAACCTTGCCAATATCAAAGAACTGCTTATTGGCACTGTGATAGACAAAACTATGTGACTAGGTCATTTCGTTTGGTATTTTTTGAGTTGACTCAAACTTTTATGATGTTTTAGCCCCATTATTCTTAAGAAAAGTCATAAATTGGTTAACTTTCTATATATTTTTGTTCTTTCATATTCCATGAACCTTTTTCCAATAAAATTTCCCACAAAGATAGAAAAACTTGATAACAGCATTGTTTTTACACCTATATACTAATCTGAGCTGTTTAATTTGTTCAAAATGGTTGATTTGCAAACATTGCTCCCTTCTGTGATTTTAGAATCACCAGTTATTTTTTGCCTCAAACTTGTGCTAGACAAACCCTCTTGGGGACAAACCTAGAAAACTGAAGATTTACAAAACATTTGGTTCTACTGAGAAGAAAACTCAACTTTTTTCACAACAAATATTTTTTTTCTGTATGAGTAATTTGAAAAACGCAACAATTTTGAGGTTTAACACCTAAATATTTTTAAGCATTACCTGCTAAAGTATTTTTGTTTCATAACATTGTTCATTCTCATTCAATTAGGTTTACAATAAGAGCACTTTTTAACACCCTTAACCAAGCTTACTCTGTTACCAAGAGGAACATTAGACTTAAATGTTAGTCACAGTGAGTTGGTCTTATTTCATGCTGGGTAGTTGCAAGATGACAGAAACTTCTTTAAAAACTTGATTTTGGGAAAAATCGCTTTCTACACTCCACTATTTGGAAACGTTTTGGAAAAAACGTTTTCTACACTCCACGTTTTCTACACTCCACGATTTCTACACTCCGCGTTTTCTACACTCCACGTTTTCTACACTCCACATTTTCTACACTCCGCACCTCACACTTTCCACTTAACCAAATATTTTGACTGCCCAAGTATTCACCAGGTTTAATAAATTGTCCTATTGCACGGAATTGATCGTACATGATTTTGCACTGCTTTTCAACCTATTTTTTTAAATTTATTTAAAGATTGTGGTTGAATTACTTCGCTAATAGTTATCAATTATAAACACACAAGATACACGTGGTAGTTGGCGTCTCAGTTCCAAATCGAATTGTGGATGTAAAACATCAATCGACATGATATGCATAAACGAAATGTTCCAGTATTTTACTTTGCATTACATTTTTCTCTTTCTGCCCAACACTTCCTCTGACTCTATTCCCCTGATTCTATATTAAAATTCCAATAAAATCATTATCTAACTACAATTGATATTTAGTAGAGTTTCGAAATACGGTTTCATAACCTTGTATCCTGTTCAAGTGTTGCTCACCCATTGTATCTGATGACTGTTAGATAAGATGCATTATTAAATTTTCAATCTCGGATGTTCAATTTCTGCGGACTTTCTGATTGGTTAACTTAATCTCGGTATTCGGTACTAAGCCTTCCAAATGAAATGAAACTTAACAAAACAATTATTCCATTCAAGCTTGTTAACTATAAGATATTATACCCAACAAGCTTGAGTGAAATAACTATTGCACTATTGAGTAAAATGAGATGCTTTCTCTTTGGCGTTTTGGATAGGTTTTGAAGGTACTTTGGTACTATTACTATACTAAAACATTATTGTTAATCCTAAAAACGTTTTTGATTCCCGCCTGATAGAGTTAATCTACAGAAGATTGTTTGTTTTTAAAATTTTTCTTTGTAGTATATTTCAAAATGACATTTTTTAATCGGAGCAAAAACTATAAAACTTGAAGTATGCAAATATCTGAAACCTTAAATTGTTAAAGTAAGTAGAATTTGTCTATGCTTGAATGAACCTTTTCAATTCCGAAACCCAAAGTTGAATAACATTTTCCTTGTACCACAAACTCCTGCTTAGCTCAACACAAAAATTTGTGGTGCGTGGCTATTACAGATTAAACCATAATTTCCCTTTCCTCAAAATTCAGTGAAATATTACTGCTAGCACGTGTTCAATCCAATATGTTTTGATAGTTAGCTTTTGAGCAACTTAATTTGAATTTCAAATTCGCCATCATTTAACTCAATATACACAAAAGCTGGACTTTAAATACATTGTGTTTCGCAACGACAAACATTCTAAGAGTTTTGATACCGCCTGGAATTGAACCGCTCTCGTGATTCCTGTTGGCAATTTGTTATCATTGCCCCTAGCATCTCGTGATTGACAACTTTTGCTCTTAAATTGACCTGTTAGAGTGTTTCGGAAATAGCGTAAACCAACAAGAAGAAAAAAAAACACATTTAGTTTCGTTCAGTATGGCCGCCGTCACCACACAGCCAGATCTTGTAAGAACAAGCCATTCAGGCTCGGTTGAATATTTGGGAGGTATAGCCGGACCTTACGAGGATGATGAAGTTGAACTTGAGGAAAGAAAATCTGTCCAGTATACGGTAAGAACTACCACGAGTTATATATCATCGGGCAATGCACAAACTGTGGAATACCAGTATCCAGTGAGAAGATCTCGGCCAGGTTTGGAAAAGCTGGATGATGTCAAAACCCTCGTGCTTCATCAAGATATACAAAGCCAAGAAAGTAAGTGATGTAAAATAATAATGTATTCATAGCTTACTTCTCATCAGAGTCACAGAGCTAAAGTAAATTTAAAATCACTTTTTGTAACGGGAGTAGTTGTTAAAATTGATTTATAAATGTGCCATTCCGTTTGATATGATATTCGGTATCCTACCAGTTTTTAAATTTGTTATCTTAAAACTAACTGTTCCTTTGCATTTGTTGCGTTTGTTGACTTAATTACTATGATAATAACTAAGAATGAAGTAGCTATTTTTGCATCGCGTGGTCCATTAGGACGATGACCGTTGGTTTTTACGTGACCCTGTACAGTTTTCGTTTCTCAAATTACAGGTCAATTTCTTTCCGTGTGAATATAATTTGGGAAATGCGTAAGACCCCTTTTTTGCCGTTCTTGCTGATTCACTTTACAACCTTGTAATGAACAAGTAAGAGAGCTAATGGCTTAAAGCTATTGTTGTAATTCGACTCAGTAAAAAAACAGCGAAGCTCAAGCCACAAAAAAACGAGGCGTAATGTAAACAACTTGCGACGTTTCAATGTATATAAAGTTTTAGCCATGCATGTAAATTTAAATTTATTAAAAAAGACATTTTAACTAAAGTTTATGAGCAAACGAATTCTCTCATCAAAAACCTAAAATGATCAGGCTGGTCAAAAACAGTGTTATGACCCCAATTTTATTGCTTAATACAATCGTCTCACTATTAAACACAGGAACACTTGAACAGATTAACATATTTAAACGATAACATGTGAATATATAGTGATATTGTTAAGTAATAGCAATAAAAAGAGGCTAATATCTACAACGCATGCGGGCGCGGATCCAGGAATTTAGGAAAGGAAGGGGGGGGGGGCACAAAGTTCTAGCCTAGGCTCCATCCATGAATTTTTGAACTCTGTTAAAAAAATACCAGTGAGTCCTCGTGTTTCAAAAAAAAAAAAATTCTCTGCTAACGAATGAAGCAACAATTATGGTCTTGTTTTCATCTTTTGTGTCATTCGTTATAAGTAACATTCGGTCTGACATGACTATAAACGAATATTTTCACTTTTCGTCAATATATAGCCTATTATAAAAGTCACTGTTCCACTAAAAAGGGGGGGGGGGTGGAGAGGGGAAGAAGCGTGGCCCGGCTGGCCCCTCCCCTAAATCCGCGCCTGGCATAAGAATGTTTTTGGGCTCGAGGGCGAAATATGTTTCGCCCTAAGAACCGTCTTTGAAGAAATAGACATTCTAAAAAGGAATTTCCTCCAGTTTGAGCGATTTTGAATATAAATTCTGTTGCAATTTCTCTTTGATTCTCAATTTTTCAATTCTAATTTTTGCTGCTCTCAACTGTTTTGTTTGTTGAATTAAACTACTGGTATGCTAACTACCTTGAGGACGGCTGCATGAAAACCATATCGTCATCGTGGGCATGAAGTGTCACAGAGCTATCTCGAGAATGCCGATTGTTCCAATTCCAGTTTTGTTTTTCCTTGTTTTTTTTTCTTTTGTACGTATATTCAAATAAGTAAAGATTTAGTAAAACATTTGACAATAAAAATCTGCGATAAAATAGTAAAATATGGCACGATGTTTAGACGTTTCCAGAACATCATTATCAAGTGAAAATAAAATTAGGAAATAGAATATATGTAGTGAAGAAATAAATAAATTAAAAAGGCACTAAAAGTTAAACAAAGAGTTTGGCCCTAATCACTCTGGGTGTTTAAATTAGGTCTTATTGTTCTTATGTATATTCATAACTATACGTATATTAACTAAGAAATAAGTCTTTGTCAACAAACCGCTCTGAAATAAGCTAATAAGACAATTTGTTGTTCTTTAATACCGAAATATTTGAAGTTATGCAAGAGAATAAGTTAATTTGTCGATATCCTTTACCTCCCTATGCACCCATCTAACTACTCACTTCCCTTTTTTGCTTACCTGTATATTAAACCACATATTTACCTTTTTTTTCAATTTTCTGACTGCCTGCTTATTTTCCTTCCAATACCTTACCAACAACCAGTCTCATCAACTTAACTATCTTTCTGTATGCTATCCTCATCCACATCCTGCTAACTAGTGACATCTAGCTACCAACGAACCTACTTCCTGCTTGTCTTGCTTATTTATCCACTTTTCTTTTTTTTGTCATTCTACCTGTCTGCATGCCTATACATTCTACTAAACCCTGTATTTACCTATCTTAGTCTACCTCCCTTTTAACCATAATTAACCCACCCATAAAATTTTTTTAAAAAAACTGCTTTATTAAACTCCCTTTCATACCGAGTAATCATTTTGAATATATTTTTTGGCCGTTTTTGTACTAGAGAACGCATTATCCGTCTGGACGAACTTGTATTTGTACTTGCAAACATTTGTACCTCGTCCCGTTATGCGTCTCTAGTGTAAAGACGGGCACAAGACGCATTAGGCATCCAGACGAACTACCTTTCGAAGTGCGTCATTCAAGACGTATAATGCGTCTTGTGCCCGTCTTTACACTAGAGACGCATAACCGGACAAACTACAAATGTTTGTCCAAGTTCGTCCAGACAGGTAATGCGTCCTCCAGTATAAAAACGGCCAAAAATTAACTGTTTTAACAGCCTGGTGGGGACGGTATACATTCAAGATTGGTGTTGGAGATGGTAAAGACGCTTTTACTTGTGAAGAAAGTAAGTTTTTATATCATTAATGCTTTAAGTTGTTCAGTCATTAATGTCCTTATCATCTTTGAGGGTCTTCTACGATTGAATAAAAGCTATAGCTAAATCCTTTATAATCCTATAAACTCGTGCAGCCAGAGAGCTTCATCATCATCATCATCATCATCATCATCATCATCATCACCATCATCATGCTCCTCTTCTTTGTGATCATCTTCATCACAATCACCACAACCATCATCATCATCACCATCATCATTCTTCTACTCTTCCTCATTATCATCATCATCATCATCATCATCACCATCATCATCACAACAGTCATCACTTTCACCGCAGTATTAGCATTATCACTGACATTAACCTTATTATCATTGCATACGAGTAAATAAAACTTTATTTCTTGAAGTTGAGGCAAACAGTGGTTGTATCCAGGCCATAGCTGGCAAATCGAGACCATACTTTATGAAGATCAAAGATGACGCCAATCAGAATGATTTACTTGAACTAGAGCACCCGTATAACTGTTGGAGCCCCAGTCTTTGCCCCTGGAGCGTTCCAAGTCTGCTTGTAAAATTACCCAATGGAGATCCACTGGGCCAAGTTAAACACACGTAAGTTGACTTTTGACGTTTGATGATCAGGTCTTGCTGTTCCTTTATAGACCGGCAGACAGCCACATAGACAGTCGGACAGCTAGATAGACCGACAGTTTACTTTCTCATCTCAACCTTTCAAAATGCCGGCAAGAACTTTTGTGAATAGCAGCTAGAAACTGGTCGTCGATTTAATTGAAGTTTGAGTTCTTGAACGGCTATAGTAATTTAAAATTTCATATGGTTAGTTCGGTGTCAACGGAACCCTTAAACGAACAAATTTTTAACTTGTCATGATTTAGTCCGGCACCGTGTGCACGTCGCCCAAGAGAACCTTATTTCTAAAGCACTTTAAAATTCAGAACTTAACGTTTTGTTATCCTTTCGTGCCGCTTACACCTGCATGACTGTGTTGTAATAGTATATCAATATCCACTCTCATAGTGATTCTATCACGAATCCTGCAATTTGAGTGGCTCCGCACTCGCAAGCTATTGAGCAATAGTTAGTGAGTAGTAAAAAAACCGCCATTTTTCTCAAAAACAAAGACAACCGCTGCCCGGCTTTGCAATATTTCATAGGAAGAAGTCAACAAATTGCATGAAAATTTTTTTATGGTAAACAATAAAAACGATTCGCAAATTATATTACAGTGTTTACATGACTTCGATTTAGAAAAAAAAGTTGCTTGTGTTTATGTATTTTATTATCAGAATGGTTTGCAAACCAAAAAGAATGTCAACACCAAGAGAAAATACGGAAACCAGGGATGTGATTTAGTTTTTCTAAAAGGCGGTCAAATCTCTTCAGAATGCGGTCCACTTGTTGGTGTACGGCAGAAAAGGTTCCAGCGGGAATGGTGCATGTGGCTTTCTACGCATGCGGGTTCAGAGCTTTTCATAGGTCAAGTGATTAACGTAAATACACCACGAGAACGAGAATGAGCATTATTATTGAACAGAGTACAAGTTTTCGTCTTTCAGTGAAAGGTTTTCTGAAGAGTTAAATTCACAGGTTTAAAGCCGGTCTACGGCAACGTTACAGCCTGAAAAATGGGCCGAGGACCGGCTATTAAATACATCCCTGGAAACGGAAGAGCTTTTCAAATGTCTGCAGATATTTTATGTGTCATTTTGGCAAATAAAAAAAGGAAGTCTTTGATAATCAAATCGCTCCGTATAATCCGAGCGGCCATTGCCGGTTGTCATGCGCGAGGAGTTCTATTAAAATCCGGTTTTTCGAAAGTAGTATGTGAGTGGATTTTTACTTAGTAAAACAATTAGACTACTCATTCTTATTTTCTATGAGTAAAATAGTCAACGAGGTGCATGCGTATCGTCTGACTTATAGAAATTCTCGAAGTCGTAGTCTAATTGTTAATTAGTATTATGAAAAAAAAAACCTTGGAAATCAACTTAAGCAACCTATTTTAACACTCTTCTGAATATTTTATGGTCGTAGACCACGAATACAACAAAAGATACAATCTATCAATGGGATGATAAAAATTGGTTGATTTTTAATATAATAATGATAAATATAGTAATGGCGGATCATTAGATATAAGTTATACAAAATCTATAAAAACGACAGCAACAATTATATATAGTGCTTTGTAAATATAACATCATGATGATGACAATAATGATAAAAACAATAATAATAATAATAATAATAATAATAATAATAATAATAGTAACAATATCAATAGTAATGATACTATGTCAAAAAGAGACATCAGCAAGGACTGATCAAACAACATGGAGTGTAACAAAAATTTTTACGATATTTTGACTGGCCAATACCAGTCTTCATCGGGTATTGCATGGCCAATCGAAATATCGTCAACTTTTTTACATCCACGTTGTTTAATCAATTTGCTGAAGCCTCTTTTTGACACAGTATTTTATTTATTTATTTCGACTGATCACGATCTTTTAAGTGATCCAACATAGGCAGGACCGTAGCAAGCCTTGGAAGACTGGGGGGCACAGCCTCGTGCAGAAGGCGCAAGGCTTCTATGAAAAAGGTAGTCACTACATTGGGGAAAAAACGGGGGGGGGGCGCGGCCCCCCCCCCCGGCCCCTCCCCTTGCTACGGCCCTGATAGGCAAGGAATTGATCGTTCACACGGTTTTGTATTTTTCAATAATGTTATTAAGAATAACAGCATTTGCATCGTAAAAACCGAGTTGGTAGACTTGATTTTGATAGTAATGTAAAGTTTTAAAACTCGTTTTGTTGTTTTTGTTTTTACTTCTTTTATTATAACTTTGAAAGAGTTTGCATTTAACGAGTCATGTTTTATTTATCTTAGAAAGAAATTAACCTGTTTTGAAAATTCTCTTTTGCTTAGGCCAAGAGAGACTTGCACATCCTGTCTTGGTCCATCAACATACTTTGAAATTTACAACGATCAGGGAAAGAAAGTTTACAGAGTCCAGGGTCCTTCATGCTACCCGTGTGAATGCAATTCTACCTCCTCCACGACGTTTACGGTAAATATATGATTATCAGGGATTTAATCTTGGCATTAAGGCTACATAGGCTGGTGGAGATGGGATTTTGCGTGTCTACGGGAGGTGGGCAGGGACTATTTCGCTATCTTTCTGAGTGCAAAACTGTTTCAATTTCTTGACGATATTTGCGGTATATACGATGACCGGAGTTTCAAGGTTCAAGTTTAGTTCAAAGACAAGCGAAGGAGATGATGATGGGGATAGGAATTGAGATGGGGTTGGGGATTGGGATAGGGATGGGAATGGAGATGGGAAAGGAAATGGAGATGGAGATCGGAATGGGGATGCGAATGGGGATTGTGATGGTGATGGCGATGGGGAAAGGGAATGGGGATGAGGAGGGGATTGGGGTGGGGAGGGGGATGGAGATGGGGATAGGGATGGGGAATGGGGAAGGAAATGGAGATGGGGATGGGGATTGAGATGGAGATGGGGATGGGATGTTTCTAGATAAGGGAGGTCGCACAAAGACCTTAATGCCAACGTGGTAAATACAAAGCTGCTTCATCATCAATACTTCAGTTAAGTACAATTATAAGGACGTTAAGGTCCCAGTACTATCATCTAAAAGCTTGTAAGAGTTCTTTTCTTCGATTTTGTTTAGGTTTGTTCACTTGATTTGTATGCATTTTGTTTTAGATAATTCGAAATTTTTCGAATTCTCAAGAGGAGGAGGTCGGCCATATTGAACATGAATGGAGGGGCCCATGTGGAGGAATGTGCAGTTGTTGTGTAACAGAAAGTCCGGACTATGCACGAGTAACATGTAAGCTTTCTACATCAGATTTATTTGGTTATGTTAAAAACGAATGACCACAACCAAAACAATAAGAAATTAAAAAAATTGCGATCATCAGTGTAAAGGAAAAGAAAAAGAAATATAGCGCAATGAATATAAAGCCCAAGTATAGGTACAAAACTGGTGAATAAATGACTGATATAATACGTTAAAGAGATGCTTGTCAGTGAACCAACATGATTAAGAGCTCTGAATAAAGAGCCTTACAAAGAGACTTAGTGTGTTTGAGTTAGGATTAAGTTACAGTCTTTGAGCATCAGAATAAACTCATTAGCATTCGAGCCGGTTGGTTTATTCTGTGCTACACCGTACTGACGAGTTCCAAGGAGGACGAAACAGCTGTCTACGGTTGCAAATTCTGACTTATTCTGAGCTCTTAATCACGTTGGTTCACTGACGAGTATCTCTTTAATGTAGTATATCAGTCATTTATTCACCAATTTTGTATTTCTACATTTTATCGACGGATAGATCTTCACAGATCCTACGTATTATGGCATTTCGTATACGGTCTTTGCGTCACATTCTCTATATTTTCAAGTATAGGTTGCACATGCCTGCTAATATCTAAAAGTATACGCTTTTAATGTTCCTTATGGATATAGAGCCCTTCTTTTATTCTAAGCTGTACTTCGTTGCTTGTCTTATTGCGTTAAACGTCAGGGGAATGAAACTTAAAGTGGACACGAGAGGCCTGGGTACGAGCGCTTAGCTGAAAAATTTTAATTCTGAGGTTGGACGGACGCACTTTTCTTCGCCATCTTGGATCAGGCGCGAACAGACTCATGGTAGTTGATTAATGCGCGTGTAAACTTTTTTCTTCCACTTTCGAAGAATGCAAGTAATACAAACTATTTTGGATTTCTTAGTCAGTTTAATTAAAAGAATTATATTGGCCATAAAGTTGCCTGCTACTTCTAAACATACAGAGAATCCGTTACTCGATCTACAAAGAAGTGAATATGGCGTGTGTTATCAGTTCTGCCAGAGGAAAGAAAGTTGATCAAGTTGATCAACTGAGTTATTTGAATAATAATAAACTAACTTTTGATTACTCCCAGTTTGATATGCTAAATTAAGTAGGTAAAAAAATATTTTTGAAGAACTGTGTTACATGTGTTACAGCGTTCTTTATGAACGGCTAAAGATGACGGTAGATTGAATTGAAATATGCCTCGTTTGTTTCGCTTTTTTCTTATGTAAACATTCTATCAATTTATTCCTTAGTAGTAAACAAATGCCTACTTTTCGACAGTTTCTAGAGATTTACCCAGCGAGGACAAGGCTCTTTTCCTAGGACTTCTAATCCTTGCTGTGAGTATCATTGCTGTTGAATTATGTTTTTACAACATCGGTTTTTCTTAGGGAAGCGTCACATATCGATTTTACCCACAAGAAATGTCATATGTACGTTTCTCTTGAGACCCCACCCCCCCTCAGTAACGTCACATAGAAAAATCGATAAGTTAATGTTTTATTTTTAAACAATATATCATCTTTAATACTGAGCAAGTCTTACGATTGCTTGCCTGAAACGCCTTGATCAGTTCATGTTCACTGATGTAACTTTGGATTATGATACAACTATAGGAATACTTAATGTAGGATCAAAACTTAGGGCGAGTCCTTTCATATGTTTATGTTCACTATTTGCTCTTTAACAATCGATCCTAAAAAAAAGAAAAAAAAACATTCGATCCTATTAATCAAACGTAACATTGCAAACGTACAAAAGAAATCAAATATTATGGCGTTTGAGTTTTTTTTTTTTTAAAAAACTATCGATTTCTTCCAGATGGCTTTCCGAAGAAACGTCACAGCGGCCAACCCCCCCCACCCCACCCCCTAACGTACATATGACGTTTCTTGTGGGTAAAATCGATATGTGACGCTTCCCTTAGTGCATGATTTTGATTAGATCGATCTTTGACACAATTAAGTTCGACTGATTTGATTAGGATGGTCCAAGACGTTCTTTCCGTCTGATGCAGAAGGAAAGAACCTCCAAAGATTGAGCTATTTAGGCCGTCGCGTCAGAAGTTCGACGTTTGACCTAGCAGACCGCAACATTCGAATTGAGTTTCCCAAATTGTTTATTAGTTCGTTGCGTCTAAAGTTCGACGTTTGACCTAGCAGACCGCAACATTCGAATTGAGTTTTCCCAAATTGTTTATTAGTTCGTCGCGTCAGAAGTTCGACGTTTGGCCCAAAAGACGGACACAATCGAAATTGAGTTGTCCGACATTGCTATTTAGTTCGTCACATCTGAAGTTCGACTTTTAACCAAGGCCTAAGTTTTAAGGCAAACTTCAGTATCAGACAAGAAATATTAAGATAGTTACTTTCATATTAAGGAAAAAATACACTTGAAAAATATTTAATCAGTTATCCTCGTTATTCATTTTGCAGTCATTTTTCAAAGATACACGCTTTTTTTATAAGAATATACTGAAGAATATCAAGGCTGAAAATGCGCCAAAAATTAAGAATATTCTAAGAATATGCCCAGGCGCAGCTGGCTGCCCCCTTTCTTTGGATGTGACTTATATATATGCACATTGCTGTTTGTAATAGCAAGTCGTTTCTTTTGTTTTATGGATTTGTCTCTCACTTCTGTTGATGTTTTAAATGAGAGTATTAGTCCACTCGTTAGTGAGCATTTGCTCTCAAGAATATTATCTATAAGAATATTAAGGCTGATGATAAAATTATATTGTCAGGCTGTAGTCATGCTAAGAATATATTAAGAATATATGAGGCTGATATTTGTCAAAAAGTTAAGAATATTGAGGCTAAACGAAAAAACAGTATTCTTATTTTTAAAAAAAGCGTGTACATTATATTTTAATGACGTTTATCATTTTTGGCCATTCTTGCTTTGGAAACCAGTCACTGTAAAGCTAAATCTATATATAACTCATTTTACTGACAAAAAAATCTCGGATTATAAAAATCCTTTTAGTTTATGGCAAGCGGATTTTAGCAATATTTAACCCATAAATAAAATATTTAATATGAAATGAAATATTTAATCCGAAGTAAAACATGTTTAATTCCAATGGATAAAACATTTAATCCAAAGAGAAATCGTCTAAAACCGAGATAAAACATTTTCTAGGCAGGCATATTTAGACCAAACCGATACCAAAAACCCTATTCAATAAGCTGAAATGAGCTTTTGTAAAAATGTTATCATTAATAACATAAATGTTTTAATGTTTGTCTACAAATAAAAAAAAATGAGCGGGAGATTTCTTCTAGATCACATTTAATGGGCCCAAACTTGCCGTTTTTTTGTGAACAATGGCAAAGCTATGGTGGCCTGCAAGACTAGAGCCGTCGCATTTGGTTCTCTGCCACTTTTTTCTACTTTTTCTGTCACATTTAGGGACCGTTCATTTTTTATGAGTAGGGGGGGGGGGGCGGGGGTTTTTTATTAAT
>JAOEHV020122705.1:121-14808 GCA_025447995.2 Isaurus tuberculatus | reverse complement strand
AGGATGGAAAGCTGAGTTGGCTTAGGCGGAAAAGAAGGTCACACAAATATTTGAAAATCTTGGCAAACTGCTGGGATTGAACTGGGGACCTTGTGTGGTTGGAAAGCAGAGATCTTACCAACTGCGCCAACCACGTCCGCCCATATATTTCTGGATTGCCCCCTAAAACCTTTTCCCCTTTTAAATTAAGAACCTTCCTCATAAAATCCTTCACAGTCAGTTCTGAGGTTTCCCTGACCTTAGTTTTAGTATAAAGATCTGTGAACTATCTAGTCTACTAAGAAAAAATTCCAGCCACTCCCAAAACACGTTTTACCTAATACTGGAAAACCTTATTGGCTAGAAATTGTAAATTTCTCAGTTTCCCTACTGAATGTGCAAAAGGAAAAAGATACAAAAAGAGTGCAATGTTCAGTACAATTACCACTTGTGCCTCTACAAAAAGACTGCAAAGTTCTTTTGATTTAGAATTTAATATCTAACTAATTAAGGTTGCAGGTTCTGTCCCAAGTGTACTGTTTTGCCATTATGAACATATGTGCAAAGTAGTATCTAACAGTAATTAATGGTCTCCACCTTCACTTAAGATATGACATTTTCTTAAACAGTTTTCTCTTTTTGTTTTCTATGTTCTTAAGTGGAACATAGGTCTTTCATAACAGCATTTCATCCTGATTTATATTGTCCATTCACATTCAGGACACTTGATGTGTTTTTAGTCTTTAATTCTGAGTACAGTTATGAAGATGATTATAATATTTGGTAACCAAGTTTTCAAAGATACTATTATAAACTAAAGGAATTACAGAAAAACAACCTTGCCAAACATGCAATAGCTGAGCATCTTGAACAAAATGGTTTTTAGCAATTTTTTTTAATATGTTCATTAAGAGCACTAAACAGATAGAGTTGAATGAGGGCTGGTTAGAGATTAGAAAGACGAACCCCATATACTAATATTCTGGATCTGTTTACAATTTGCATTCAAATCTACCTACTAAAATAGATTTCAGAGTACTTAAATCAGTTGCTCATAATTTGTCTGCAAATTGAGAAAATGATTTACATTGTTTAAGGGAGAAGAGCTAAGCTAAATCCTTTTCCAAGCCTAGTGTCCCATGGGGCCAGTGCTTATCTCCGGTTTCCGTAGTGTTAAGTGGATGAGAGTCATCGACTCCCCTGGGATGGGACACTAATCCACTGCATCATTTACCAACCTCTTACTTAGGGTGCGTTCGTTTGGGACTATTCTGGAATAGGATTACATGGAATATTATCCCTGAAAACGGTTTTAGCCAATCACAGCCCAGAACAGAAAAAAACTTATGTATTCCCATTCCGGAATATTCCAAACGAATGCACCCTTAAGGATAGAAAGCTGAGTAAGGAAGAAGAGGAAGGAGAAAATGATGGATGTGATGGTGAGAGAAGATGAAAAAGGAAAATCTCAACAATGTATTGAAAGAAGAAGATACAGAGGTCAGATCACACAAAAAGGAAAACAATCCTAGTCATAAGATGGTAACCCTTCACAAATGGAAAAGACTAACTATATATAACTGGTTGATTCATTTGAAGAGTTTTCTTGGTTAAACTTGTCAACAAATTCTTTTGTAAGCTTAAGATAATAATCAGGTGAATTAGGACTGTAATCTTTGTAAAATAGCCCAGAAACTGTTTTTGGAACTGCTTTTTCAATTTGTGTTCCCTCATGCCATTCATTGAATGATGTTACAGATATTATATCTGGTCTAGCATTCAAAGCTGCCATCCAGCTTCTCTTGTAGTACTCCCCATTTTGTCTTGGTCTTGTGTTTTCTGCATTCCAAGGTCGTACATTAGTGTCTATATACCCTGGTCCCACACTTGGTATAAATAAGGTGTTAGTCTTCTTTGCTAATGAGGCAAGTTGACCCCAATACCTCCATGTTGATCCATAGGTAAATTGATCCACCGCAAAATATGTGTAAAAGCCATCAAATCCACCAGTTTCTATGTAGCTCCTATGTGACATTTCAACCATGAGGCAGATGAAGATGCAATCATATTTGGTATTACGAATACTGTGTGAACCAGTAGAAGTGAGTAACTGTGCCCATTCACGAGGTTTTGTATGGTATGAATCATAGATGTATAACATTGGCAGATATCTACCATCTTTTGCCTTCTGTTTATAAAAGGCTTTATGTTTGCCATATCTGTCAACAATATATTCAACATCTTTGTGTACTGACTGACCATTTCGTCCCTTATATGGCTCAATATGCAAAGTAACTTTTAGCTTATGCTTTGACGCAGCATCAAGAAGATTCATTACAAGACCATCCCATGGAATTCCTTGACTGTCAGCTTTGTCAGGGGGGTACCATGACATAACCAGTACCCCTACTCCTGCAGCTCTAATTTCTTTCATGTGTTCCTCAATTACTACTGGGTCCCTTGAACTGTAGGGCCCTAATGAAGGGTAAAAATTAGCTCCAATGTCATCTGGGGGGTCATGTCTACCTCTTTGATATCTTTTAGCAATCTGAGGGTTCCAGTGGGGAAGATATTCATGATTCCAGTGAAGATATTGTCCATCATGTTCTGGGTTTCCATACCAAGGATAATAAAATATATGAACCTTGTAATTTGGTTCCCCAAATCTTTCTGTTTCTGAATCCAATTTTGCTAGTTTTAAAAACTCTTTATCAGACTTTGGATAATTTAATTTATTTCCATCATCAATTCCTTTACCAGCAATCTCATTCATTCTTGAAAATGTTTTATCTTCCCTATATTCTCTTTTATTACCAAAAATTCTCCCAAGTTTACGTTCTTTCGTTTCAATGTCTTTTTTAAAAAGATCTAAATCTGCTCGTAAGTCGAAAGACAAACTTTTTCTTATCTTCAAAACTCCCGCAAACAAAAGAAATATTCCAAAAGTTGCGACCAAAAACTTTGGTCTTCGCAAAAACCGAGTTTTAAGTATTCTTACCATGGCAAAGTTTTGACTTCTGTAAAACTCAACTGTGTACTATCTGTACAATAGTTGTGGGACTGAAATTAAAAATTAAATTGCAAATTTACCTCATCCAATGATTGTCTCACATTTGAGGCAGCTTTGTTTTCCATCATTTCCCAGCATAACGAAAGCGCTCTTTCGATTTCTTTCCAAAAAATTTTTTTTTCGCCGCCATTTTGAATTCAAAACTTTTTATGCCCAGCGGTCAATCTCGTTCCAGGGCTTTTCCCTAAGCTTGAGTTTGGGGCGGGAAAAACCCCAGACCCGAACCAAAGGAAAAACCCTGGGAACGAGGTTGCAAAAGGGTACCAAATTTTTCACGAAAGCGCAATGGCTACCAATTTTATTAACTGAAAACGTTTTCACTCCTTCCTAAGTTCAAAAACAATCTTTATGTCCATTGTCATCATCATTATCATCATCACGACTAACACCATTATAATCATTCTAATCATCACCATAACAGCATTACAGTCGACCAAAACACTTCCATAGTGAAACATGATTGACAGCTAACAGTGCTTGCGCGCCTGAACGCCTCTACTGCAAATATAAGCCCAGCGTCTAGAGGTTCAAGTTTTAAATAAACTCTCTTTCAAAAGCTCCTACAAAAAACGGTAGGGGTTAAAAAGGAGGCGTATCTTTTACAAAATATTTTGAATCTCTCTTCTCAATATCTTTCGAGTTTCGAAAACTATTTCAAGAATGTCGAGGAAAAACTAGAAAGCAAGAAGAAAAACAAGGAAAGGAAAAACAAATATTTATTTTGAATGATGATAGTTCAGGTGCTATTGTTTTGATAACCAGCCTATCAATATAAGATTTTTTTAATTTAGTTGAGTGACAGTTGTATGACCTTTGTGTTTGAAATCGCAAGTTATACGATATTAAAGGCACGTACAAAAACAATCCACACTATTGCTGCCACCTCAGATCAAAGAAGTTTTCTAAGAACAACTACACAACCAAAATATTCCTCAGGAAAAAAATGAAAGTGACACATGTATGAAAGAACAGATAATCCATTCTAACCGGTAGGTAAACATATTGAATGTTCACATCTTTAATGCGAGAGCTTGTTATGTTCCGGTTTGGACTGCACAATAAACTACAAGTGCTTAGTTATCATTATATTACTTTACCATTTTTATTAGCGTTTTATCTCTGATTGATTCAGCTGATACTAACTGGAATCTAAATTTTAATAAAGCAAAAAAAATATTGTTAATTTATTAAGACACATTTCCTTTAATCCTTAAACATTAAATATATTTTATGAAAAGAAGACCACATTTAATTGAGACACCGTTAAAGAAAATTTGTCCGGCCTGGCTAAACATTTTTCCAATTTCTTACTAGATATTGTAATTTTATATATCCGCTTTAATTTCTTCTTACCAAATAAATTTAGAACGTCACCTTCGCCTTTAAGCCAAGGTATGATTGCACTACTAAAAATAGTCATTGATCCACTTGTCTTAATAAAGGGCAGAAGGATCACGTATTACCCGATTTCCACCAAAGTTGCCACATTTTTCGAATTTTTCCTCTTCACGTCAAAGGATCGAAACTAGGTGAAACATCGAGAAAGCATGTCAAAGGATATTGCCTTAACTCTAAGATTTTCCGATAAAAACAATATCGTCTACTGGTAACATTGTACTATAATTAGCAGAACTGAAACTCTTAGCGCCATTTTTAGTGCTTTGTCTCTAAAAATAAATCAATTCCACGTGCGAGAACACTAGATCGATACCCTGTCACGTACATTAGAAAACTAGACTAGAGTTAATGAGGCGAAAATACCAAACGTGCAGTCATTTTGCTCCACATGCAGTTTTCCGGTTGCTAGCTGGATCATGTAAGACAGAAAGTCAGACGGACCATCCGTAAATGTCATTTCAATTTGTATAACATGCAAAGTCTTCAGCTAAACTCTGATGTCGCTGGGATTTTTTGTAGTGTGGAGTTAATGTAACATGACATCAGCAGATTGTATCAACAACACACCTCATGAACCCCCTCAAACAAAATCAGTAACCAAATTTTGCATTCCTTTCTATGGAGATCTCTATTGGAAAGAAAAACTGCTATGAAAGATCTCTGCAAGCATAGAATATTTTACACAGGATAGTTTCTATTCGCTCCCAAAAATTCAAAAAGGTCTATCCGGCGCTTTCTGAAAAAGGACCAGTTCAACGAGTACTGATATTTGTTATTTAAAAGGTTAAATATTCCGGTTAGCATTATAAAAGATAATCCCTAATAGCTCGGAAGCCAAAAAGTTTTAACATTCTTCATCGGCTTTCTAGCAAACTTTATTCCACTAAAAGTGGGATCGAAACGCGCATGCGTGTTTACAACGTGGGAACCGGCGAATACAATAGTAACTGAATTCATCAACGCGCAACGCGAGCTATGTGCACTTGTACACGTGTTCGACAAAGCGGGAACTATTTGACTTTTAACTTCCCTCTATCAGTTGAATACTTAATTATTTTTCTCTGACAAAGGCGTAACACTCGTTCACTTTTAGTTTTCTTATTTTGTACAGATTTTTGTAACTCAGCTTGCTAGGTAGAGTTTCGATTAGTTACTGGGATAGACTTAAGATTTAAGGGGGGGGGGTGTGATGTTTTTTTCTTTTGTCAATGACAAAGTTTGAGTTAGATTTCTTGTTTAGTAAACATTCAGAAAGTAACTTCTTCACAAGGAATGATTTACGGTGCTTATGACGCTCTTCCTGGTTTTTCCACTGCAACAAAGTTGTCAAACCCAAAACTTCCGCCGAAATCATTTTATCAAGAGTAAAACACTTGTGAACCAGCCATGAAATATTTCTAATCCAGTAATCGGCTTTTGAACCCCCGCGTCCTGATGAATGGTTCTTTTTTAGCCATCATAAATGACCTAATAAAAAAGAGAAGCGCCGACAATGAATAAAAAAATCAAAAACTGAAATGTTTATAGAATTACGACTGACAACTTAACGACTGATTTCAAACAGCTTTTGGTTTAAGCGAAACCTTTACAGGTTGTAAACTGACCACACAGTTCACAGGATTGCATCATGGTTTGGAAGGGATGGTGGACCATAGTCTTTTATAACGTGCATTTTCTCATGTTGAAAGTTTTTTCTGGAATTCGCACAAACTTGTCACGTCTAAATCATTATCCACGTAAACTGAGTAGCAGAAAAACTCAATTTTTATTTGATTTTTAATTACCTTTCAATGTATAAAAATCACCAAGGTAAATCGTGCAATTTTTCACAACAAAATGTTTCCGATTCCGCAAGTAAAAAGGCCGACATTGAATCTTAAAGGGCCGGGGTTTACATCATATCACGCAAAGTTAATTCAAACAACTCAAGGTTAACAATCTTAAAACCCGCCGCATACTAAAACTATCAGCTTAACGAAGTTTAACTTGTGACTGTTGACGTAAGAAAGTTCCCCCAGTGTGTGGTGGCGTTTTGAGCGCTAATGTTCACGCGCGCCATCAGTGCCGAATATATTCATCATATTGAACAATTTTAGGACGAGTGAATTAATATTTCCTCCAATTGTGCGCACTTGCAAAGCTATTGGCCCAGTGTGACACGAATACGGTTTGGAATATTAAATACAAGTAAGGTAGCACAAACGCACTTGTCAATAACTTAAAGCCACTAATATGGGCACATGAAGGCTAAACTGACCAATCAGGAAAGAAGGTTCATGTTAGAAACCGAGTGACCTACTAATGATCGTTTGAATTGACTGTGATGATGACCATCGCGCAGACAGTCGAAACGCCAGTCACCGACAACAGTCCTTTTCAGGACTGCGTGCCCTAACTCGAATGATCACCAAACAAAATGTATAACATTCTCAAAAACAAAATAAACCTATAGTATTCCACGCACAAACCTTGTGAAATTCGTTAAATTGGAACTCAGCTCAAGCTTTTTTCGTCACAACATACTGGAATCAGACTTTAAAAATGACTTGAAACCCGGTCTCCCAAAAGTGCGATGTAAAGGACCGCCGCAAAGGGAAAACGGAGAGGCGAAGAAGAAACCTAGGGTAGATGAGTGGGGGGTCATCAGAGGGGGAGGGTGTTAGCGCTTTTGCTTCCTCGCTTGGTCGTATAAATAAAACAAAAAAAGAGCTAGTTTTTCAAGTCTGTTAATGTAAGTAAGTTAAATGCATGATAGAATTGCAGTGTTTTTTGTCATAGAAAACCAGCTGTCTACGTGTTGCCATGTTAAACAGTAAACTTCTGGTGAGATTTTAGTGGTTTTAAACACCATTGTCAAACCAAACCGAACATCCCTGTTTCATCTTAATCCTTTCGTCGATCTTTTGAATTGTCAACCAAATCCGTTTGTTTTGAACTTCATCCAGAGTTGTCTACAAAATACGACGGGAAGGAATGGAATTTCAGGCACTTTTCCTGGATTGGTTTTAAATAAAATTCAAAAAATAAATTTTCTAGATCTCTACATGAACTATGACCGGAATTATTCTGAGTTGACGTCGCGTGCGTTAACTAAGGGAAACAGTTTTTCAACCAATAGTTTACGGTTTATTTGAATACTTGAGTATTCATTAAATGATCTGAAAAATCTTAGACAAAATCAGTTGCGTTTGCGTGACCGCAATATCCGGCTAAAAAAGATTTGTCTTTTATATTTTCCATTACGCTGTTTAACGCGACATATTTTTTTATTTGAAGCCTAAGTGAAGACCTCAGACCTTGCCAGTGAACGATTCCCAGAGTTTATGCACTACGAGTTTTTAAGTCTTAGCCAACGGTAAGTAACTGCTACACCGTGATACATATATATAGTGTCCTGCATTTTTTTAAAAATGATGGGTACTTCATAAATACAGTGGTCCTTACTTTTGAATACCTTTTAAAATGAAACACTCTGTTTCTTATCAGAACAAACTTTAAGAACACTCAAGCCGAAGTTTGCATACAAATTCACAACAAGTATGAAAAAGTCCGAACTAAAGTTTCGGCCAGACAAAGTCAAATATTTTGTTGGGTCAATATAAACAGATAACGCCCAAAGTTCAAGATTATGCCTCCATTAAAACTTTATTTCATAAACTTTTGCAATGTTTAAATATTCAATATATTTTTAGTAACTGTAATACTTTTCATTTAAAAGCAATTTTAGCCTGAAGTTGTCTGAAAATTTAGAACAGCCGCACCGTAGCTAAAGTTTATCAAGCTTACGACTTCTTATGAAAAGGTACATATCATTTATAAGAACTCAAAAATAGTTGAGAATAATTGGACATTTTAAAGTATGTAGTGTGGAGAGAAGGGAGAAAAATCGATTCTCTTGATAAACCAAAGTTCTTCATCCATGATGTTGAAATCACGCATTTTTTTGACCAATCAGATTGCAGAAAACACAAGTGAAATAAAATAGGTGATGTAATTAATCGAATAACAGGTTTGACGTGTTTGACAAGTTTACTCCTATTCCATAACATCTCGATTGTTCGATGTCCAATCCAACTAGATAATAAACAAAATGATTTTGATTCACTAAAACTCTATTTTGGTACGTGTTGAGCGTTACATGAGACGTTTACGTGAACGGAAATTTTGCCTTGCGCAATTACGGTGACGGATATTTCAAAATTGTTACGATTTCATATATATATCGAACTCCTACAAAGAACGAATTTCAACCTGTTGCCAGACAACGGTTTCCTCATAACAGACGGAAAATATATAATTTGAAGTTATTTTCCTCAATAACTCACGGTGAAGGTCAATGAGAACAGTTTTGTGGTTAGAACCCCACAGAGAGCATTATTATACTGTTATATAGTCCTTCAATCTTTTTTTATAAAGTAAAACACGTGATTTAGACAAAAAACTTGATAAATTATATGTTGAAATGTTTAATCACTGCTTTGAGTAGAATAGGAAGTTTGTCTTTAACTAGTTTGTCTTAGTTGCTAACGAATGGTCAACACTTGAAAACGTAAGCTTCAGTTCCTTCTCATGATGACGATCATATAAATTTCAATCTTGAGTTTTTGAAAAAAAGCGCTGTATTTACTAGTTGACGAACTTCATTACTTTAAAAAAAACTATTAAATAATTTAGTCTTTGCAATATTATTTTAAATATTCAGTATGGCCTAAGTTTGTTTTTAATCAGTTCACGACTGTGAAATAAGCAAAGTTCCGAGAGGTTCTATTTTAAACTTTATTCTCAAGTTTTCTATCCTGAGTCTCCCCTAAAGGACGTTTTGTTTTCTATAAATCGTGTTTACGATGCTTAAAATCTACTTAAACCTGTCGGGTGTTTACTATATACGTTATCATGTCGGTATTGCACGAACTGCGGGGTATATAAACTGTGCTCTCACATGATCAGACTGGGCAGATATTGCCCCTAGCTCGTTGGAGCCTTTTGTAAAATAATGATAATTATCTTGTTGTATCAAACACCTCAGCGTAGTTTAAATTATTAACATTTGGAAATATTTGAGATTTTAAGATAAGGTCACGTTATTCAGTTAGTTTGCTGCAACATTTAACACTTTCTTTTTTTAAATAAAAGAATAAGAATTATTTCTTAAAAAACTGATAAGGTTGAAAAAATTAAGAAAGCACTAAAATGGAGAATTTTTTAAAAAGAATATTTATTTATTAACCATGCAATTTTGGCTCAATACATAATTAAAGTTTGCTAATAAAAATCCTGATGGCTAATGGCTATTGTGTATATATAGTGGAAAGGATTGGTATCAGTGAAAGATTTTCGTTAACCTAATTAATACGACTAGATTTCACAATTTATTTTCCATTTCTCTGATTTCTTGCCTATAACTAATCTAGATTTGCACTACACTAATCTGACTGACCCTAATCAGTTTTAAAATCAAAATATTTCACTTATTCTGTTTAAGAGACTACAGCTTCCTAGTTAACTTTATACGGCAATGAACAATCGAACCCAGATTGTTAATACGTGATTTACATACGAGTATACTCGCAGTGGAACTTCGTTAATAGCTTTAAAAAACAATTCATTGGTTTGTGTGTAAAAAAAGTAAAGAAGATATTACATAGAACGAAGATATTCAAATGTTGAAAAAATCTTCATGAATGAGCGTGGCATATCTATGTGATATTCTGTATATAAACATTGATTACAAAAATCTTGATGAAAAAATAAAACTATCGAAGAAAAAAAAACTTGCGAAGGTGTTTAGCGATGTTTTTTCCACATGTGAAACAAGAAGTTTTATAGATGAGATGCATGGGTGTTTTTTCAATAATCTTTTTAAGTGCGTAGCAAATATTAAATTTAAAGAATGGATCATTTTAAAGAAAATTCAAGGTTTAAAAGACAAGAAAATTCAGCATCACTTTTTATAAAACAAAGATTGAAACACAAAAAATGACACATTAAAAACTGAGTTATTTAAATAGTTGCCAAATCTTGCTGTCCGTGCTTGGGTATTTTCAGCTTTCTCATTATATACGCATTAGATTATGATGCAATTGATATATTCACGACCACAAAGTTTTCGCTATGTTTCTTAGCTAATTGTCCAAGACTACGTGCCTTTGGATAAAATCAAATCATTTTTTGAATCTTTGCATGGAGTTTGTGGTTTTTGGCAATTATGTAAGAAAGTCCAAAGACAATGACAGCGTTATATAAAAATATGATGAGAATTTTTACAAAAGAAACATATACATTATAGAAAAATGAGCAAAAATTAAAATTCAATATTGTTTGTTTATTAGCCCGCCCTAAGTCATGTGATGCTAAAACTACTGACCAAAAAGCTTTAAGAAAATTCATATCTTAGACCAAATCGAGTTTAAATCATAATAAAATCTGGAAAAGAAACTTTAAAATCGCCCTTATTCAATGATCTTTTCCCTAACAGCAATGCGGTTGTTTGTGTTGAGTGTTGCGAGGGTTTCGGACACGGACTTTATTTGTTTTTTCGTTCAATTAACCAAATTTCAATAAACTAAATTACTTTATCAGTCCTAAAATAAACTTTAATTGTTTCCCGGCGGAAAGCTAATCCTAGACATTATTCATTCTGTCTTAGCGGAAAACATGGAAAGATATAATGAGAAATGAAGCAAAATGGCAAATCTGGTTTCTTTGTATGTTTGTTAAAAGTGACTGTTTTCTATCTTAAATTCTGTTGCGGTGAGCTAAATTCACAGTCGAAAGACCACAAAGAAAATAATTGTTTTTTGTTATGGTGTTTTTATCAAAAGCAGTGGATTAATTGTGACAATGGTGTTATTATTGTCCGCCATTCATCAAAGCACTTCGTGGGGTGTTTTAGCTGTGAGATTCCAAAAACACTATTTATTATAATCTGCTTGACCACTATTCTATAGTAAGTCACACATGATACAACACGTCAAGAGTTTTCAAAAGTTATTTTGTAATCAAAACAGACAGCTTTAGTCATTTTCAAAAGGAACAGAAAAGTATCTTTCATTTTGTAACACAAACAATATTAACGCCTACATGACTGAGAAACATAAATATAATAGAAAGCCGAGTTTTTATGATGAAAAAGTTTTAATACCTGCCCTAAATGATTCTTTAAACAAATTACCTCAATCATCATTTCAAAAGAGCAGATTACAAATTTATCCAAACCATACAGCTTTAGACAGAAATATCGTGTTTAGAGCTTAGCTGAACAAAAAGTCAAATGCAGAGTTAAATTTTGTATTTTGTACAGCAAACGGTTTTACTTGTAACTGCCGGAAAAAAGTGACAGATATGTTTGTAAAGTTTTAGTAAAATTCTGCTGACGTAGCATTGTTTGCTTGGTTTCGTTTTAAATTCGTTTCCTCCCGCGACATTTAGGCTACGATCTCAACATGACATTACATTAATGACAACTCTGCGTTTCGTTTTAATCTCAATAGTATACTGATTATTCTTATCTGCCATTAAAGTTTCAAGTACCAGGAGACAGTCAGCCTCTTCCAATAAACTCTGTTGACAGTACTGTCAATTGTTGTTCATCTTGGAATTAGGAAAAAACCCTCTTCATTTAGATTGGCTTATCTCTTCTTTTGTTGTCCGATTCTTCGCTATCGAACTTTAACTTTAAGAGAGAAAAAATGGACTTCTGAGGGAAACAATCAACTCGAAAAGAATCAACTCCGAAAAAAATTTTTAAACAAACGAGCCATAAATACACAAAACGAAACGAAATCAACAGAGCTTTTTCTGTCACTTTTTTTTTTAAATTGACGCCGCAAATAACGTTATAATATGCTCCTTGCAGGTCGTCAGAGCGAAAGATAAGTAACCACTTTGTAGAAATTAACCAAAGTATGTACAGTTTCCGACATATTATGTACAAAATATACAGACCAGCCTCCCAAACGGACCGGAAAGCATTTAAATATTGATTCAAAGTTGTGATATCAACTGTAATTACCATTTGTGGAAAACAATTCAACCACAACACAGTACGTCTTTGTGTCGACCAACTCAGAGAGAGCAGAAGTTATTTTTAGCGATGACTCGCAGTGTTTATATTCTTATCACAAAGTCAAAGCACTTATTTTGTTGCGAGCCTTTGATTTGACCTGTTTTGTGTACTCATTTTGAAAAGAAGCGATCACAGTTAGTTACAGGCGCCAAGGTAAGCTGTTACTTGCTGCTCTTCTATCAATGCTAAGCTTACTTTTCTTCAGAACGTGGCGTTCAATTCAATAGTTAGTACTTCAGCGGCCAAATGGATAACCATAGACAAAATATAAGGCGAAGCAAATTTTCAAGACGTGAAATCAGTAATAACAAAACAATAAAATTTTCCCGTTATTGCCACATATGTTTCAGTAAACGCTGGAAGTGGACCGGAGATTTTAATAGCGATACTTCCAGGTGCCAAATGGGGAATAAATTCTAGCGAGATGCAAGTATGATAGTGTTTTGATACCTTCTATCATTGAAGTACCAAAAGGAAAGGATATTTGGGGTTTCACACTCAACAAGTGCCTTTCCTTTTGTTTGTCAGTTTAATCTAATGAATGTAGAAGAAATATACGAAGTTGTTTATGAAGATGCTATAAACACGTTTTCTTGTAAATGTCTTGTTAACTCGTGTGTGTAAAAGCTTATTAAGATTTCCCACTCGCACGCAACACGTAGGATATGGTGCCAATGGCGAACGCCTCTTTTTGACACCTCAAGGTGAAAGCTGCCCCGGGAAACAACTCTAATGTACCAACACAAAGCCGTGTAAACATGCTGGGTTTCGAAATTGAGTTTCTTCAGTATCATTCAAAAAAGACAACAATATGTTTTTAAGTCGCCAAACCTGGAAACGGTAGCAACTTTAAATAGAAGTTTATAAACGCCATTTTAATTAAAATCTATAGCGATAAACAACAGATATTTTCACGCCTCTCATCGTTAGAAACACCGGACATCCTTTTGCAATTCTTTAATTTTGTTCCGGAAGGAGTAAATTTTCTCATGTTATTCTTGTTAAATGTAAAAGAAATGGAAAATTGCTACTCTAAACAGTTTTAGTGCTGCAAAATTTGGTTATTTTAAACTTGAAGATAATGCTGCAACCATGCCACATATTTGTGGTTTTTCGTGAGCCGACAAACGAACAGCAAATTTTTTAGATGCCGTGTTTAAGTTGCCAATATCGAAAGCTTAGGCGAGGAGTTTGGAGTTATTCCCAGATATTATGACCTACTTTTGCAATTCAACAAGTAGTCAAATGTTTGTATTTTAAGAAAACAGATTGCTTGGTCTGTTCTCTACTTTCTAAGAAGTTACCGTCTTTCTTTAATGCTACTAAGTTAGAGATTAACTCATAAATTACAAGACGAAAATATGACGTTTTTTTTTACCTAGATTTTTTATAACAGATTTATTGTCACATTATGAAAAAAAAAACTAATGCCTTGATGTTTCCTGCACGGTTTACTTACAGAGACGTGCTTTATTTTTCATTATTAAAAGTTAAGCAAAAAGTTTAGATGATAACAAGCATGTTGGCAAAAAGCGGAATTGTTTTTCTTAGCATGATAAAACAAATTCCTTAGTGTTTCTTGATGCCGTTTACTCGCGGAAACGTAAGTCATTTTTATTTAGATCGCGGCAAATAGTTGTTTTCCCGCCATTTTTACGGGCCCTCAACCAAATGCGGGTGCGACACCTGATATCATTGGCTGATACTTGGCGATATTATGCTGTGGTAACACATTATATACGTTACTAGAGAATCGCATTTTGGGATCTTGATTGACTAATCAAGCAAGCAATTTCCCTCTCTGGTTTGCGGTTTAGATAAAGTCTCAGCTAAAGCGAAAGCAGTTCCAAAAAGTGGCCAAGTTGTCTACAAAACCACAGCAGGTGCCAGCTTATCTGGTCAGTCCACTTGAAACTTGAAAACAAACTTTACACGTTAGAACCAAACCGAACAAGCCTTAAGTTTTCTTAAACATTCCCTCCGCTCGAAAACCAAGAATTTCATTTAGTATTCTAATGGCCTGTTCAAACGCACTATACATCCACTATACAACACTCGACTTTGTATGATCGACATTGTATAGCGTTGTTGGGTAAGGTGTTCAAACGCACTATACATCCACTATACAACACTCGACTTTGTATGATCGACATTGTATAGCGTTGTTGGGTAAGG
>JAOEHV020122603.1:0-14808 GCA_025447995.2 Isaurus tuberculatus | reverse complement strand
CCCCCCCCCCCCCCCCCCCCCCCCCCCCCCCCCCCCCCCCCCCCTTGAAGAATTACGTATGTCAGAACGATGACCCATAGCCGGCACGGTAAAGCCACCCCATGGCTCTAGTTTTCTTAATAACATGTATCCGCTAAAAACATAAAAATAAACCACAAGACATACCACTTCAAATGTGCTCTTTCTGCTGTTACTTGGGATGTATTGTGGTAAGCTCTCAGTTTAGCCACAAGGTCTGTTGAATCTTGTGCTGCATTCACTGCAAGAGTTTTAGGAATAACTAGCAGCGAGTTGGCAAACTCTGCTATTGCTAACTGTTCTCTGGAGCCCTGCAGTAACAAAGATAAACTATTTATAACGAATGGGAAAAATAATTAATAACCTGCAAAGTTTAACCATGCAATTCAATCAGCTCTACGTTCCCCAAGGCTAAAGCACAGTTAGATACAATGATTCTTTCGAATCAGCTTCAGCATCTTGATTTCGTTTTTCTTTCTTTCAAAATTTCAGCAATAACAAGATAGTACATAATTAACTTTTTTTCAAGTACTAAAATTGAATTTTTGAATTTTTAGGATTTTGTCAGTAATCCTACGGCCATTCGAACCATTGTGATTAATTATTTTTTTCCCAGCTTGATAATTATTTTTATATATTTTTCACTGAAGACCCTCATCCCCTTTGCCCGAGTTCACATCTCCTACAACAAACACAACTTCCTTAAGTTAAATTGAATATAATAGAAACGAGATTAATGCTTAAGGTGGACATAAAAACAGCATTATCACTGCAGATCAAGAGGTGACACTGAATTGATCAATCTTACTTGATCCTGTTTCCTAAGCATTAGTAAGTGAAAAACAATTTAACAGAAACTTACCAATGAAGTGGCAAAATTTTCAAGATATATTGACAACGCTGCTTCAACTGCCCCTCCACCTGGTACAACAGTTTTTGATTCCAACACTCGCTTGACCACACAAATAGCATCATGCATTGATCGTTCCATTTCATCAACCATGAAATCATTGGCTCCACGCAGGATGATGGAGGCTGCCTGGCGAGACTTTGGGCTGTAAAACAAATGAATTAAATTAGAACACTTTCAGCCTCAAAATGAACATATTCTTTTAAAATATAGTAAAATGTAACAATTGCTAGCAGTAAATTCCTTCTTTCAGAATCTCGCCCACAATTTTCATGCTTAGCAGTTTCTTAATGGCTTACACACAACATCCTCCACCTGAGCTTTAATGTTTGTGTTCCCTGCTTTTAAACCAATATAAATTTGGATTACATAAAGTACTCTATATTATTAGAGTTTTAGAAAACAAAAACAGATCGATACCATTATAAAAAATACATCAATTTTTTTAATGGGTTTGCAGGGCTGGAAACTACAACATTTTCAACAACTCGCCTGTTGGGCGAGTAGCATCTGGAAATCACTCGCCCGAATAATATTTTACTTGCCCAAAATAAAACAAAACTAAAAGCCAAAAACCACTGTGACACATAGATTACGCTCTTTTTTAATTAAGATTAGAAAGACGACTTTTTATAGGTTTCTATTCATTGCAAATGATGTGAAGTTACAATAACGTGGACAGAACCTAGGTCTATGCTCTAACATGCTTTTTCTCATAAATGAAAAGAGAATCATTCAACTTCTGTTTAGTTTACAACATGTAAAATTAAAATGTATATACCCGACTGACGATAGAGTAAACTAATCGCTCACAAACAAACAATTATTTAGAAGACTATAGTTTCTTGATAAGTAATAATGAAATCGATATACAGTTTGTGATCTACAGATTTTCAACTTCGAATTCAGAATCTGAATCTGAATCTGAATTCCCAACAATAAAGTTTATTCTTCGCTCTCTCTGGCCTTTCTTCTTAACAGCTGGTGGCTGCACGCCTTCTATAAAGTTCCATATCAACACGCAACAAAATGAAACTCAAATAAACATTTTGCTCAAGCGCGCGAAAATTACGTCAAGAACGTTTGTGTGCTGCATGGTACTGCATGCATGAAGGCTGCAAGTGCAAGTGGAGACGGCTGGCCTGAGAGATAAACACGGCAGTTTCAAAATGACGGTCTCGTTATTGATTTCATGATATCAACTTTGTGTATACTAACAGACAGAATTATACTCAAAGACTAACGAACCATTTTTAGCTCAAACTGGTAAGCTCTGAGCTATTTATGTTCTTAATTCTTACTCGCCAATCGGGCGACCTTTTCGCGATTTCTTCTCACCCGAGGCAAACCTACTCGCCATTGGCGAGCGGGCAGACATTAATTTCCAGCCCTGGTTCATAAAACTGTTTCAGTGCAAAGACTCTCATATATGATAAGATGAAACCAAGTTTTTTTGCTTTTTTATATCAAGCAACAAATTCATATCAGTGAATATTTTAAATTGTTCTTTTTTTCAGTTTGGAATTGCAGTAGCAATACTAGGCAAGATAATTAAAACAATAAGCTTTGGAACGCAGATTTTACCCTTTTATTAGAATCAATTCATCATCACAAATTCTTTGTTGCACAACTTCTTCAGCTTGTCCTAGCATACTGGCATCAAAACTCTCTTCACCTTCGAGGTTGGCCAACGTTAGCAACATTGTTCCTGTTTACAAGGAGGAAACAAACAAAGTAGAATTCAAACAAATTATTTTTTCATCTTCTTATGAACAATATTAATATTTATGTGTGTTGTTAGGAAATTCACTATTTCGGTGAAATCTGGCAAAATTATGCATCATGCCAAGTTACTGATCCTAATGTCTGTAAAGTAATTAACTTATACAGTGTATAGGGTCACCTCCAGTAGATCGTGCAATTCTTTTCAAGTCTCCCTTCTTGCATCGACGCACAGCCATTGCTCCAGCTTCAACGAAATACTTGAGGCACAAGTCATCAATGCCACCAGTAACAAGAACAACATTAGCTCCTGCACCCAGAATTTTCTGGATTCGTTCCTTTGTTATATCAGACTCCCTTATGAAAATCAAAAAGGAAACAGCATTATACATAAATTGAATTCTACTTTTTTAATAGGACACTTAACTTTTCATCATCAACATCACCTTCATCATCACCACCACCATCATCACCATCAGTATCAACATCGTCTTCATTCCTACTATCACCAGTATCATCACCAATATCATTATTATGAATCAACAACCATCATTTAAAATCATCATAATCAACAATTATCACCATCATCATCACCATAACAATGTTCAATAATACTATCATCATCATCATCATCAATATCACCATCATCAACACAACCATCACCTTTATCATCAGCAAAATCATCTACAATATCAAAATCACCATCGTCAATGTCATCATCATCATCATCAACATCTGTCATCAATATCATAGCTAGTATACCCCAAGGCTACTGACAATGTCACTGTGCATATTTTGGTTTGTCTATGTGTATTTAATACATCAAAGTGTAAAACAATTCAAAGAAAAGAGTTATATATTCATCCAGACTATCTCTGGTATGAGATAAATCATAACCGTGACCATGGTTTGAAATGTGATCTTAATTAGCATATATTTTTGCGATTTTATTTCTTCGTTTACTCCTTAGTTTTAGTTTCGATTGAGAAAATATATCAAATACTTAAGACAGCGTTTCATCACATTTCCAAAACACCTCGAATTTCGTCGAAAATACCCTGCTGCGCGTCATATTTTCAACTCTCTTCTCAGTGTTTTGAAATGTGATGAAACACTGTCTCTAGTGTTTGATATATTACTTCAACAAGAACTTTCAGCAGTCAACCTACAGCCATCAAAGGGTTTAAAACATTGATTACAATATTACCATCATCAGAGTGTTAGCATCACCATAATCAACAACAATACAACTGCATCATCACTACCAACATGATCAACACCATCATGCCTCCATAATCACTATTTTCCTCATCTTCTTCCACACAACCAACACGGCATGTCAGGCTTCTCAAAACTGGCCGGCTGGCGGCTGAATGAGCTGCCTCCTTGAGTGCTCTGGCCGCCTCCAAAAGCACAAAATACAATTTTTTTTCTTTTTTTCAAAATTGAACAGTGAAAAACAAACATACTGTAGATAAAAAACGAGTTAGTTTGCACTTCTTCAAAAAGTCGCATTCAGTGCAAAGATTATAAGTTTAAAAAAACGCAGTTGAATCGCAAATATTGCATTGCTTAATTTCCTTTATGCATCATGTTGTACTTATTAACAGGCAATCTACAACAATGCCTCCAAAGAAGCACGACGGCGCAGCATCGTCTGTTATCACCCAAATTCACGAAAAAAATTGTGTTTTATTTGCTCAGATCGAAGGAAATGAGGTTCTTGGAAACTATTTTTCTAAATTTCGCAGGGAAGCATGCCACCAGACCCCCCCCCCTAGTTAGGGTGCCTTTGGCACACCTTATATTATCTCAGCTACCTCCTCCATTACTTTAGCCTTCTCCTCTCCAACATTTTGAGAAGCCTGCATGTACATATAAAGTGCAGTGAAATAATTTACATAACAAGTTTACCTCTTTCGTATAGCATCCAGCTTTTCAGGGTCATCCACCACAACGCTTACACCCAAGTGTAACCTGGCTTTTTGAAGGCTGAAGTCCAGACAGGCAATCTTAGCATTGGTGATTTTCTTGGGCATAGCTAAATGAAAAATACTAACAGTGAACATTTTTTATAAAATTAATTTTGATATATGTAATTCACCTTAAAAGATTCTGTTTAGTTGTTGAAAGATTCTGTTTAGTTGTTGAAACCTTACAAGTAACCACTGTTTGCTTTTTTCAAAAGGAAGAAACATAAAGTGCCACAAGTGCTACTGTATTTTTTAATAAGTTGCTAAAATTCTATAAAGTGACAAGTAAATTAATTTTGTTTCTCATGAAGAGTAGAAATGATTGGTGCTATTTGTTTTTAATTTTCAAACCAGTACTTAGATGAAACCCTATAAAAAGACCATAAATTGTTTATATTGAAGAGTTAAAATGATTGTTATTGATTGCAATGTTTGAACTGGTTGAAGAAACTTTATAAGGCAGCCATTGATTTGACTTGTCTAGAAAAGTAAATCAAAATGATTAGTGTTAATCATTCTACCTTAGTGGTACTTAATTTCAAGATCTTCACATTTCATGCAATTATTAATAGATGATTTTCTATAACCAAACATATCGACTGGATATTGTTGATTTTAGCACAATGTGTTGGCAACTAGTGTTAAAAAAGAATTTCCTTTCATAACAGTATTAATATTGGTTGCTGAAGACTGAGAATAAATGTAAAATAAAGAAATTTTCAGTGATGAAAATTCACGTGAAAAGTTCACAATTATAGTCGCTGGGTTTCAATGTCAAACTTCTATGATTTTAAAGCAATTGCAAGTTAGTTTGGCCTGCCACCAGCTTATTACTTGGGACAACTGTCACACGTTAAAATATGCTTAATACTGTAAATACTTAAATTTTCTGTTTCACCAGTGTATGTAAGTCAACTTTCTAAGATGTGAATTTGAGCTGAAAAAATACACCTCAACTTATATGCCAGTCCCGTAACTCCTTTGAAGGACAATTCAGGTCTGTCAGTGAAAAAATTTGTAGGTGTGCGATCATTCGCTTGCCTTGGCTTACCGAGGGGTGCGATGGCGTGCGGTGATTTAAGTGACTAAAAACGCAACAACGCAGGTGCTTGTAGATTTTGTCTGCTTTTTTACCGCAAAGGAGACAAACTGTCTAGACTGCTTTTACAAAAATAATTATTTTTTGATACATTTAAATGGGTTTTTCTTAACTTGATAGAGCTCACTTTTTAAGACGACCTCAACTTTTGAGAGACGAATAAAAAATAATTCTTGGTTGCCCTGGCCCATGTACAACAAAAAATTTTCCTTAAAATTGAGCCAGATTTTGGTTAATGGTATTAATCTGACCGAACTTGAAATGTACAACAGATATAATTTTTCACAAGGGTTTAAATTGACCAGAATTTGTGGTGGGCGGTGTGTCATGTCTCTCTTGAAGATTAAAGTTGCTACATTTGCTTTTCGATTCAATACTTCGAATACACTAATTAGTTCTACTGGAAACAGGAGGATACAATTAGAAACTTTCAAAAGCTCATTTCAAACACTAAATTTCAGATTACTTTGTTTATTAATGCCATAGCATGGATAGTATATGTCATAGCGACAATCAAGTTATTACTAACCAATTGCTGTTTTTGTGTGGTTTTAAAAAAACATGATTTAAAAAGGTTTTTAGTTCACAAAATATTTTTATTTACTTTTTGTTGAAAATTAGGGTTGACTTTGTCTTTCATGCTGGGTCAACCATGGGTTTCATTAAGGGCCGGGCACCGGGCATATTGACCTACTGTGAACACAACTTTGCCCAGCTGCTTTCAACATTTTAGAGAACATACCGTATTTACCTGCGGATAGGCCGCACTTTTTTCCCAGAAAAATAGGACCGAAATTAGGGTTGCGACCTATAAGCGGGTACAAGCGTTTTGACACTTCATTAATAAGCAAGAGATCTCACGGTCGTACACTAAATTGGCATTTTAATGTTGGCTTTCAATTGTTACTGAATTACAACACATACAAATAAACACTAAGTCCATATCCTCGAAGAATCCTGATTTTCTCTGCAGCAATGAGTGCATCAAGTTTCTTAACATGCCTCTTGTTCGAAGACGTCCAACACAGCTTGCACGGAATAGCCATTCCTCCTCGTGGGCCGTTAGAGTGCTTCCTTTTTCCAGTCACTTTGCAGGAAATTTCACCACCGTTCTCTATTCTCCATTCTCAAACTTCGCTTTATTTATCCTGGTACTCAACCTCACTATTTTCTTTTTTTCCCATGAAAACCATGGAAAGTTTGGGGTGTGGCCTATATGCGGGTGCGGCCTATCCGCGGGTAAATACGGCATATATAAACCCTAGTGCTGCTACTATCTCACGCCTTGTTTTTTTCCAGCCTGGCTGTCATAGCTTGATGCCCTCCTGATCAAATCTTTAATGAAACCCCTTGTTGACTATTATACTGAGAAAATAAATACGTCAATAACACATGCAAAACAAGCTATGAAAACATACCTTGTGATGCAATGGTGCAGTTGAGAGCATATCCATTGACATGGACACTTTCTTGCGCACTTCCTCCGTGAGCCTTTAGGACATTGATTGACTTAACAGGATACTTAGCATCACCTTTTGGTCCCACGCGTTTGACTGCTGTCACAGCATCAACAATTAGATTGGAGAAGAACTCAGCTTGTGCACCAATCAATTTTGATGACATTGCTGTCTTGGCACAGTTAACTATACACTCCCTTCCAATTTCATCTACATTAATTGTGAGATGTTCTTGTATGTATTTGCATGCTTCCCTATTAACGAAAAAAATATCAAATATAAACTATTACCAGGTACTTTTCCCTCCTTTAGGGACTTGTCAGAAATTAGCAGGGGGGAGGGGGGGTGGAAATTAAAAGTGGGTGCTGAAAAAACGGTGACCCACAAGAGTGAAGGGAGTAAAATTTTTCAACCCTCCCCTTGTGGTTAGGGCGAAAATATCATGAACCCCCCCCCCCCACACACACACACACAAATCAAAATAACACTTTATTTAATACATCAAATCTTCTTTTGCTACATACATGAGATACATGTATACTTTTAAGAGGACAGCATTACAAATTTCAGTAAAAAAAATTGACTAAAGGTTTTTGTGTTGTCATTCCTTGATTATTGCCTGTTGGGCATATAACTTTCCAAGATTAAAGGGTGTTCTTGATCATAGCTGTTAAATAATGCTATAAAACTTGTACTATGAATATGATGATCTGTGTGATGTTTTGTTATTAAAATCTTCTTTGAACCAAATATCAAATAGATTTTTTCTTCATCTCAGGATATGACCACTTGTTTAAATTTCCATGACCCCCCCTTCCTCCATCTTATAGCCCACTTTTGCTTGACCCTCCCTTTTTTGTTGTCTCAAAAAATTAAGACCCTCCCCATGTTTCCACCCCCCTCCCCCCTGCTAATTTCTGACAAGTCCCTCAGCTCACAGCAAAATAAGCCATACAGCTGATGTCCCATGAGGATTTATCAAAGTTCTAGCATGAATCTTAAAGAATCAGTCATATTTTCTTGGGAAAACAAAGAAGTAATATGTATTGATATGGTTTCCTTGGAAAAAATATTTTCAAAAATGTGAAAATAGTGAAAGTCCCATAGCCTTGCCCCTTCACATGTTGTCTTTTGGTTTAAAAAAAAAATCGATTTATAAATTTGTTTCAAAATTTCTTTGACACCTAAGGTTTTGTATTTGTTGAAAATAAAGGAAACGATTAAAATATAAAAGGAACAACTTGAAAAAATTCAAATAAAAACTCTTGCTCATACTGTAAGTATACAATTTCTTCCTTTTCCCAATTTCTCGAAGGCTACTTTGTTATTCTTTATAATATATTACACACTTACTGTAGGTGATTTTGACATATCAACAACTACTGATTGGTTGTCTTTCAATGAGATCTCAGCAACTTGGCCCAAAGAAACTTTTTCGTTATCTTTCTCATTGATTACCCGTATATGATGAAATGAATGTGGACGAATGTCAAGTGTGATTTTGTTAATATAGTCAAATCGAAGTCTCTCTAATGAGCTTTGCATGTTGCTTCTAAGTTTTTGGAGGTCCACAAACTCTCCTGCTAAATCTGGGTCGAACTTCAGCTGCACATTTTTTTTCCTTTTCCCTGCCACAAACAAAAAGGAGAAAAATAAGTGCTAGCAGCTATGGACATTTTTTTGTCACCTGTTTTCTTCCTTCTTCTTCTGGTAGTAATAGAAATATATTAAATAATAAATTGTGTTCATCTAGAAAAGGTGATCATTGAGCTGTTAACTTTTCAGCCATTAGTACAATAGGATATTCAACAAAATTAAAAAAACAAAACCCAGTGGCTGATCCCTAACATTTCTGCAGAAGTGTTCAAGTTAGCCTGCTCACAGATAATTTCCTCTCCTTTTTGAGATAAAAATAGCCACATTCAGACAACACTTAAGTGAAAGATTATCGTAATTTGAAAAAGGAGGATTTGGGAAGCTAATTGCAACAGATTTAACACATCAAGAAAATGAGCTCATTTGACAACATAAACATTGCAGTGGTAATTTAAAGTCCTTAGAAATTTGAACTACTAAAATTCAAGTTTAAATAACGATAAAATAATAAAAACTTCAGAGGGCATAAACTGCACCACAAATGCAATTTAAAGCTATTTTTTGCACAGGTTTTTGTTTCACCTGCTAAATATGGATTTGACAGGAGTATAATTTGCTAAATTTTTTTTTTGCACCATTATATACTAAAAATTTGACAAGAATGATGATGATGATGGTGACGATAGTGACAATGGTGGCAACGATGATTGATAAGCCGCACGCCATTTAATGTACTTTTTTTATATTCTATCTTGAAGTTAGCTATTAAACAACAACGTGCTTTAAACAACTTTGCTAAGTTGTTATGCTTTATGGGGCCGGAGACGGACAGATTATCTAATAAAAACGAATTTTCTCATTTTTAGACCTTCGGAACCTGGCATGTTTCACCTGACTGACCTTTCTTTACAGCATAAAAGCGCATGATGACCATTCCTCCATATCGTGCTTCATTTACAAGATGTGACTGTAATCCTGTAAATCGGAATGAAACAAAACGATTCATTTTTTTTGTTAATCTTAGTAAACTTTTTTAGGAAACCGACGTTCGAACATCTGACCGGCGGTAGTTCTAAAGCGCATGCTCACTCCTCTATGTCTTCCTCTTAGACGTTTGCCAAGCCTAAACAGCTTATACAATGGAGCGGTGAAAATTTCTGTAGTTTTTCGATTAACTGATTATTAAGAAATGGTTTGTAACAGCGAGGTCGATAGTTTAAGGAACAGAGGAGGTGCTGGACAGAAAAGCAGCTCCGAAAAGACAGTTCGAGAAGTTAATAAGAACGTCTTAGCCAGTGGGTATACTAAAGGTAAGTTGATTTTTTCTTATGCAATTCCTGTCTGTTACTAGCTGCTAAACAAAAGATCTCTCAGATAAAAGTTCTATCTACCAATGTTTTTTCAAAAGAACAATTTCATTCTATGGAAGCTTATAATTTAAGCTGTTCTTTGCATGGCGCATCTTTGTTATTTCTCAAGATGTTTGTTGAAAAGACATCACGATCCGGCACTCCACTTTCTTGCATAAATTGAGCTGCGTAAATGTCACTTGTGGAAGTCATTTTTAAAAAAAACGCTTACTTTGTACGAACTTTTGTATTTTTATCACTTACCATCAATTTTGCAGTTGTTTGCACGATAAACAAATTTTGAATAATTAGTTTTGCAGTTTCAAACAATTGAAAAAATTACAAGCTTGAAAATTGTAAGATTCTGAATTTAGTGACAGGAACCGATACATATTTTTTGCTTGTAAAGCAAAAACCGTAAACTAAAACTAAGTTGTTTTTCTCTTCCCCTTAAATAGACTGATATTTATAAGCTAAAAAGATTTAAATGTTTTTATCCTTTTATGTATAAGCAATGGTATGTTTACTAAAATAGTACAATTCAACTAATAATAAAGACAAATTTTTAGAGTCACTGTGTTTTATGTTCTTTCTATACGTTAATAATTTTTTTTTATTTTCATTTCAGAAAAAAGATGTCTGGAAATCTTTAGTGTGACATCCTATGCCATTCTCTCTCCAATAATATTATTTTTCCTTATTACAAATCACCAAGCAGCTGTGCCATTAAGACTTGTTTCAGCAGTGTGTAAGTATCAGCTATTATTATTTTAATTTATTATTTTTGTTATAATTATTTTTATTAATAACAGTAACCACAAGAGTTTTACAGATATAACGACTTTTATCTAAGTTATTGTCAGTTGAACTTCAACTTTTAATAAGCAGGATTTTCAATAACAATCAGAGTAGGTGGCAAAACTGGAAAATTAGGTGGAAAAAAATCAACTCACAAAAAATTACAAGGCTACTCAACAACACTGCACTGATTATCATGAACAGTCGCACAGAACAGCTGCTAGAATAATTCGAGATAGATGTAAGATTTTTGTTGTTTTTCATGTTTAAATCTTGGCAAATCATAAAGATGTGTTTGTTGTGAATGTTTCTCAAATCATTTTTTTATCATATGGGTATTTTTTCTGTGAAAAGAGGTGGCAGATTTAAGTGAGATAGCCGGCAAATTTTGCTGGCTGTTGGCTCTTATTGAAAACCCTGAATAAGTCAACATAAAAAAAACAAGATGATTGTTCATTAAGAAAAATACAACTGTTGATAAATATTGATGCAAGTAAACACTTATTCTTGCTAATTAATTAGCTTACAGCTACAAATACAACTAGCCCATACATAAATTTTAGTTAAGCAAGTTCATTTCCACAGATTCTTTCTAGATTATGTTTAGTTTACAAGCACCCTGCCAATGCTTGATCTTAAATGCAATGTATCAAGATAGGTCAACTGTTATTTGATGTGCTGGAAAAAATATAATTTGTTATAAAGTGTTGAAACAATGACAGACATTCAGCATTATGCCATCAAAAATGACACGAAAAGAAATGTTTTTTTTAAATAAAAAGTTCAGGCTTCAGTAGGGTTAGACCCTGTTAGATAATTGATGATGGCAAAAAGGATGATGACGACAATAGTAATATTCCAGATAGCATAAGGTATGAGACAATTATGGTTGTGCTAGTGGTTGTAGTGATGATGGTTATGACAATGATGTAAGGATCATGATGGCATCAATGATGATGATAATGGTAACTAATGATTGATGATGATTAATGATGATGCTTGATAATGATGTTGTTGGTGGTGATGATGATGATGATGATGGTGATGATGATGATGATGATGATGATGATGGTGGTGGTAGTGGTGATGATAATGATGGTGGTGGTAGTGGTGATGATGGTGGTGATGATGGTGGTGATGATGATGGTGATGATGATGATGATGGTGGTAGTGATGATGATGATGATGATGGTGGTGGTGGTGGTAGTGGTGATGATAATGATGGTGGTGGAAGTGGTGATGATGGTGGTGGTGTTGGTGGTGATGATAATGATGGTGGTGGTAGTGATGATGATGATGATGATGGTGGTGGTGGTAGTGATGATGGTGATGGTGATGATGATGGTGGTGATGATGATGATGATGATGATAATGATGGTGGTAGTGGTGATGATGATGGTGGTGGTGGTGGTGGTGATGATGATGATGGTGGTAGTGATGATGATGATGATGATGATGGTGGTGGTAGTGATGATGGTGATGGTGATGATGATGATGATGATAATGATGGTGATGATAATGATGGTGATGGTGATGATGATAATGGTGATGATGATGATAATGATGGTGGTAGTGATGATGGTAATGATGATGGTGATGAGGATGATGTGGTGGTGGTGATGATACAAAAAATGGTAATACTTTTATATTGATCTATCCATTGTCATGTTTTCTGATCTTATTCTAGTTGGTGGAATCTTGACGGCAGATTTCTTGTCAGGGCTTGTGCACTGGGGTTGTGATACCTGGGGATCTGTTGACTTGCCACTGATAGGCAAGGTGAGTTCCATTGCAGAAAGCTATCTAAACCTTCTGTTATACAACTCTGATTAATATTTGAGATATTTGGAACACTTGATTTAATACTTAAGCTAACATCCTGCCAAAATGGTTATAGTTACAAGAAAATTTAAAGTTCACTTAAAAAGTACTTTTTACAAATCCTTCTCTGGATCAAACTGGTTTGCCAAAATGAAATACTCTGCAAAAGTGCAACAGGAAAGGTTGAGCAGAAATTGAGATTCCTCTCACCCATTTGTCAATAGCAAGTAGATCTTGGTTCAGGGAAGTGAATTTGCTTAAAATTATCCTTGAAGAAGGTGAAAATTGAACTAAACTTACACTTTTTTCTTGCTTTCTTTTTTAGTTGCACTATAATCTTGTTGTGATACTTTGACCCTTTCAGTCAAGATCTAAAACTTAAATTGCAATCATATGCCCTTTAGCGGCAGTTTTTTTATTCAGTTTTATTTTGTTTGTCAATATTGCCATTTCATTTCAGGCCTTTATTCGACCATTCCGTGAACATCATGTAGATCCTACAGCAATAACTCGCCATGACCTGATTGAAACCAATGGAGATAACTGCCTTATGACACTTCCTGGCCTTGTGTATTTGGTCTTCAAATACTGCACGTACACTGAAACAGACCTGCATAAGTCATACCACTTTGATTGCTTTCTCTTTTCACTAGCAGTCTTTGTCATGCTGACCAATCAGATTCATAAGTGGTCCCATACCTACTTTGGGGCACCCTGGTGGGTGGACAAATTACAAGACTGGCATATCATTCTTCCAAAAAAGCACCACAGAATTCATCATGTAGCTCCCCATGAAACATACTTTTGCATTACCACTGGATGGTTAAATTATCCCCTTGAGGTCATACGATTTTGGCCCATTGTGGAGCACATAATTGAGAAAATAACCGGTATTGCACCAAGATCTGATGACATGAAGTGGACAAAAACATAGAAATTTGTGGAAACTAGAAAACGGCATAGTTCTTTTGAGTTTTAAAAAGTCTTGGAAAGAGTAGGAAATTGACCCATTTTTCCAGGACCTGAAAAATTTTGAAAAGTTCTTTTTTTCTATGGGGCTGTGGAGAAGTTTTGAAATTTTGTACTTTGCCTAGCCTAACTTTATCTTGGAAATAATATTAATTGCTTACAAGTTCTTGTTTAACACTTGAGCAACAACATTGTCAGTGTTGTTTTTTTACCAAAATACAAGGTACATAAAATGTATTTTCAAAATGGTATCTTCTTTGACACATGCATTGGCATAACGTTAAAATGAAACAATGCTTTTTTTCTTTATTTTGCTTTGTAAGGTTCTGCGAAAATGAGCTAATGGTCAAGTTTTGAAAAGTTTTTAAAACTTTAGAAACACAAGGTCTTGTACAAACACTTCCATCGTTTTATTTATAAGAGATGTAAGAAATAATTCAACAGTTGGAAGATACTTGTTGTAAAACTGTATAGGGGTGCTGTCAGATGCGTAAAAGTTCAAATTTGAGTTTGAGTGAGTTTTCAACTTGTTAACCATAGATGAGTCGAAGGCTTTTAAATCACACGTCTGTGCCTCTAGTAAATATGTAAATTGCTTTATGCATTATAACTAAAGATGTAAGTTTCTTGAAAGACTGTAATTTAATTCCCTGAAAGTCTCAACAATTAGTTTTTTAAAAATAATAAAGCAACAGCAATATAAAAAATTCCTCTCTGACTCTGATTTTTCAAGTGGTTAGAATTATCACTCAAATTGTCAGCTTCAACAAATCCCTGACCATTTCACAGGGTTGATACAGACCTGGGAAATCTGAAAACCTGTAAAAGTCAGGGAATTTGATTTTGGCAGGGAAAGCCTGGGAAAAACAGGGAATTTGATTTTGGTCAGTGAAAATCTGAAAAGTCGGGAATTTTCAGGACGACGTCCAGAGGAGAGGGCTTAGCTTGTAAAGGACCGCGCGCCCTATTCTTAGACTCCCTCGGCTACAATGTACCGAAAATGTAATAAATAAAATAGTATTAGTATAGGTAATCACACGACTTCGAGTTCAATTTGGAAATAATTTGCACGAGTGGGTTTTTCAAAAAGTATCAA
>JAOEHV020122413.1:0-14809 GCA_025447995.2 Isaurus tuberculatus | reverse complement strand
CGTTCTTACCATTTACCAAAGAGCGGGCGGGAGGGCGGGTTTTTTTTTTTATTGTATACTATTTTTTAACTCCTTGGTTTCAGATTCGAAACTGGATTTACTTGCGCAGTAGATATTAATTGAATTTTTTTATATATTTTCAACAATATGATTCATACCACGGGTCCGCGGAACAAAATTCGCGAAAGTTCATGGTTTTCTAATGTTTTATGGTCGATAAAAGTTGTTTTTTTTAAAAAATATATATAAAGAAAAAAAAATTCCTGAGCGGGTCCTTTTTCGTGGACGGGCGAGGACTCTAACCAAGTATTTTTTATTTTTTTTTGTGGCCTAAAGGAGACACTCGTTGTTTTAAAAATAAAAATGATGAATTTTAATGACAACGCAAAGGGCTTTTAACATTTTAAAAAATAGAGACTGTACTGCAAAGGACCGTGTACGAAATGCCGTGCAATTGGATCCGTGAGGACCTATCAGTCAATAAAATGTAGAAATACAAAACTGGTGAATAAATGACCGATATACTAAGCGAAAGAGATGCTTGTCAGTGAGCCAGCATAATTAAGAGTTCTAAACAAGTCAGAATTTGCAACCGTAGAGAGCTGTTTTGTCCTATTTGATACTCCTCAGTACGGTATACGTCTGCTACACCGTACTGACGAGTCCCAAGTAGGACGAAACAGCTGTCAACGGTTGCAAATTCTGACTTATTCCGAGCTCTTAATCATGTTGGCTCACTGACAAGCTTCTCTTTAACGTAGTTTATCAGTCATTTATTCACTAGTTTTGTATTTTTAATATTTTAATAATTTCATTCTCAAAAGCTCTTATGAATAAAGTCGAGTATTAGGTGTACGTTTGTTTATGTTTTTCATTCGCACAAGCCAACCGGAAGCATAAGTACTTTTCATTTAACCTCCACTTGAGGTGTTACCATATATGAAGATGACGAAAAACCTCAGTAACCTGAAAAGAATAACACCACAGCCTCGTCCCCAGGCTCATTCACGAAATCGCAAAGTAAAATGAGCCTGGGAATTAGATTGTTTGGAAACTTCCTAGCGCAAAAGTGTTCTCGCCCGCATTTCCTCTCATCTCTTGGTTCCCTCTAGTTATTAGTTTTATACCTTAATCCTCTTCAACTCATCTAGTGGCCAACGAGGCCCGCGGTTATCTCCGGTTTCTATAGTGATAAGAGGACGAGTGTCTAACTCCCCTCTACCGGACGAAACGCTACTCCATCGTAGGTTAGCTCACGGCACACGTAGCCTGATACTTGCTTTTCTGATCCGTGAGGTTGGAAAGCTGAGTTAGCTACGGTGGAAAAGAGAGTCTCGCAAATGTTCAATTGTTGGCAGAGCTGGAAATCAACCATACAACTGCGCCAAACACTTCGCGCTTTTTTAGTTTTTAAGTCACTGTTTGTATCGATGATGTTACTTCTTCTGCAGTTAGTCCACGCTTAATAAATTGTAAAGCGATAATTTTTTTGGTATATACCACTGTAGAAGTCATCCTCGTTATCATAATCGTCGTATTCATCGTTGTCGTAGTCGTCGTCATCGTCATAGTTGTCGTGTTCGTCATCTTCATCGTTATTGTTGTCGTCAGTATTGAACTAGAAGCAGTATTAGCGATTATTCTAGATGTAATTGTTATGACAACTGTAACAATAAAAATTAACCATGCAGGGGCTTATATATAAGAGTTAAAGAAGCAGTTCATGAAGTCGTCGCATATCCTGATTTCTTATAATTCTTACGGCACCCATGTACTTGGATGGATGGATGGATAGATATACAAGTTCTCCCCACGGGGCTTTTCAGAACCTGTTTACAAGTAGATACAGTTGGTCAGACAGTTGAGGGTCTTAGAAAGTCCGCTTGAGCGGCTCACATATAAGGCGCAACTTGGCAGCCGATGAGAAATGCCCTCAGTGGAAGAAACAGACCACAACACCGGGATCACTACCCTGCTCTTTTCGATGAGTGCGTGGGTCCTAAGTGTTGGTCTGGCCGCGAATCGAACCCGAGCCTCCCGCTCGATAGACTGGCACCTTACCAACTAGACTAACCAGGCGGCGGTTACTTCAGAAATGATTACAGAAACCATTATAATTTATGATTCCGTGTGCAGGTTTTGACGTCACGTATACTCTAAGCGGAATTTCGAAGAACGTCACTACTCTATTGACAGAGCAGAAAACTTGAAAAGTTGCTAAGAGCCTTCGGCGCAGATACTTGTGCGAGATATTTTTGCTCAATAATGAGCAACTTGTAGTGTATAAGGGACGGACCATTAGAAAAAGACGGAGAGGGGGTGACAATTCCCAAAAAAAATCCTGCAAGGATTAATTGTGAGAAAAAAAAATTCCTGCAAGCGATGTGGGTTGAAAAAAAAAATTCATGCAAGGGCAGTGTGTGAATCAAAGAAAAATGTTTCAGAAAAAAAAAATCGTGCAAGGCGTAAACCCGAGAAAAAAAAAATTCCTGTAGCCAATTACCTACAGAAAAAAATTCTTGCGCCAATTTTTTTCTGCCCCCCCCCCCTCCGTCTTTTTCTAATGGTCCGTCCCTAAGCATTAAACGGATGAGAGTAATTGGAATACGAGAGCATGTAGGCTTTATTCAAGAAACAAATCGGGAACTGTATACAATTTGGGCACCAAGCTATTGAGCAGTAACGTTTCTGTATTTCCGTTTCAAAAACAAACACAGCATATGCCTGTAAATACTCAAAGTTCACCTTTACCTGTGATTTAATCAACGCTAGGTTAAAATAGTAAATCATCGATGTGAGTAGAGTTGAAAGCTGAAGTTTCGAGCGTTCGTCCTTCGTCAGAGCAACTCGCATCTCATGAAGAGCTAACGCTCCAAACTTCAGCTTTCTAGCTATTTTAACCTAGCGTTGATTAAACCACGTGTTTTAATTACTCGCCGTCACACTTCAATATTTTTTTAAAAACTATTTGACAATTACAGTCACTTGGACGGGGAACATATCAATGGTAGGTTACCTCCCTGTAGAAGCTGTTATGCACCAGTCAGTGTAAACCCCCGCCCCCCAACCCCGGGCACTTGGCGGGGATTAGGTATAGAATTTGTGCCCCGATGAGCCGGGCTTTATAGGCGTGTTTAGATTGTTGCGAAATTTTGGTGGGGGATTGGGCAGGATTTAGACAGTTTTGACAAAATGTCACGGAAGAGCCTGGAAGCTAGTTTTGCGATGCCATCGCGAATATATTTATCTTTCTTTCGTTGTGCGTGATATAAAGTACCAGATGACAGTGTTAGTTGAATAATTCATCTTGAAGAGATGAGTCAGTGAGTCACAGGAGGTAGCAGAAGGTAAAGCATTTAAATTAATTTTATAGCATGGCTGGAATGCCCCTCGCATGGCGAGGCATTAGTATAGTTAAAATAGCCCCACATAGCGGGGCATTAGCAGTGTTTAGAAACCCTAAAAGTCCAATCCCCGCCTAATGTCCGGGATTTGGGGGGCGGGGGTTTACACTGAGTGGTGCATTACTCAATATATAAACGTGGGACAAAAAATGCCGAGTCCTTTTTTGGCACAAAAGAACTTCAAACGTTTAGATCTTGCAGGAAGATTCGTATCGGACCTGATGCCTGGAAGGCAGTGATCTTACCAACTGTGCCAACCACAAAGCTTAGTAAGTGCGCAAGATTGGTTCAGTTGGTATGATCTCTCACTGTCACGGTTAGATTCCCGTTCTTCCCGAGAGTTGGACAGTATCCCGATATCAAAACCATATCAGATGAAAAGGCTTTATGTTTACACTTGGAAATACTGCAACACTTGTAAAGCCCACTGCTTATGTAGTCTAAGGGCGCAATTTGTAGCGGTTGTGAGTACTTAATACTGGCACGAACGTGTAATCTATACTTGTGATTATTATATCTTCCCACGCACATCGGAGAAGCATTAAGCTTTTACTGCATTTTCTTAATAATGTAATCAGCACTTTGCAACTAGAGGTCACATGGTACAAAATACGCCAAACTGGAGGCAAAAGAGTGTGTCAGGCTCTAACACAAAACACAATAGATTGAAAAAAGTTCTAGTTTGACGTATTTTATATCATGTGACCTCTAGTTGAAATGGGCCTCTCAAGGTCTTATCAAAAATTAGAAGAATTAGGCGTCAACGACTCATAGAGTTGAAGGCCGATTTGACTGTTCACTTGGAATCTATGAGGCCAAGATATTTACTTGTTTTAGTATCACCCAGGATTTTAGACGGAGTGGAGTTCATAAAGGTAAGTAATACTTAATGAAAGTTGATTTGATTGGGAAAGAAAAGCCCGTTTTTCCCACTAGGGCGGGGACTGTTGTAACAATTATTGTGTTAATGAAAGTGGGCTCCCTGTGGCCCGCCCGTTTATTTAGTGGCCAGCGGTCTTACTGTTAAGTGACCGCCATCTGCATCTAGCTTAATGTGTAGTCATGTTTTAAGTGAAATAAATTGTTGAAATATAACCATTTCAACAGGGACTATTGAAACAGAATGCAAGATTTGCAATAGTCCCCTTTTAGAGTGATACAAACAAAACTTATTGCTATTGCATGTTACAACCTCTATTACTTTACTTTTTCGCCTTCAAAAATGCAAGAAAGTGTAGACTTTCGCTCTTATAAAGCATCCTTTATTGATCAAAATAAAAATCACGGAATAGTCAAATACTGATAATCATATGGGTTTCTTATCTACAACGGGGATATAAAACTGACGAGTTTTGTTAATGAGTTTGTCACGACTTCGCTTAATTATAAAAGTATAAAAAAACTGAAAGTTCTACAAGATTCAGTATAGTTCATGCTGAGGTTTCCAGCGCCTTTGCTTTCAACGGCAAACTGGAGAATGACGACACTCGCAGACGAGATTTAGACTTCAGTAGAGCTGAAAAATCTGGTGAAATCCTCACAATTGGATCTTCTCTCGCTTTGTTTTTTTTCATTAATAAAGAAGCTGTCTGTGGCCTTTGTGGTAGGTGATCTTTTTTGGCGTGACCAAATGTGCACGGCAAACTTCGAACGGAAAACTTAGTTGGTAGCCACGCTTCGGAGATACGAGGCGAAAGGCTGTTTTCCTCTTTGCTACTGCTAGAGCTTCGAATACTTGTTTCTGACTGTGTTTTACGGAGATCAAGACTTTCTCGTGAGTGTGTTATCCGAGCACGAGAAGACCTCGGAGATGGCTTAGAAGGTTTCGAAGTCAAGGGTGGACTTGGTAATATGCTTGTTTCTTCTTTACGTGATGACATAGATAGATCTTCTGATGATCTGTCTGAGTACGTCTGATATGAGAGGTCACGCTGGACGTTTTTGTTCTGTTTCTCTGGAGCATTACTTTCGGTGAAAGAATTGGAAAGAGAGACTCGCGAGGTTCGGGATGAGAGTCTTCCCCTATTCTCATCTTTTAACAAGCATGTTGGAGAAATTTTGCGTCCCATCGAGTGAATACTTGATCTTCGGCTTCTACTATAAGGACTGTTCGGACTCAATTGTTTGGGCGATGTATTTCTACTCTCTGAGCTCCCTACACTTGCAATACTTTGTTGCTTGTCTAGCACAGGCTTCGACGTCATATTTGAAGTTTGGCTTACTTCCACTAACAATTTAGCAACGGTGTCCATTATTGACTCCGTTGGTGTACTGTGTCCATTCGGGGCCATTTCAATCATATTGGATGCCTTCTGCGACTCCAGATTTCCAGCAGATGTTTTTCGACTTTCTAGTCCCATCCTAGCTCCAGTGATCTCCAAGGGATTGCTGTTTTCTTTACATTCCTCTTTCATATTAACGTTATCTTCCTTTTCAACATCTTTTATGTTATTATCCAGGTGGCTCATTTTCGGAGATAATGATTCTCCGGTCACTTTAAGGTCAGAACTCCGAGTATCATCATAGCTTTCTACTTCAACAGAAGCAACAAAAGAATCAGATAGAGTTCTTGATTTGCTGTACTGTCTAACTGGCGAAGATGAAGTGTACTCTTTAGGACCTGTGGAGGACAATGACTGTCTTGAGCCGTTCGGTTCTTTTAGCTTTGTGATGGACGACAGAGATGTGCTATCCTTTTTGCTCTCGAGGGATGTCACCAAAGATTTAGAGCTTGAGCTTTGAACACTTTCCTCAAACACTAATTCCGATACTATATAACCACTGCTGGAATCCCCTTCCAATGAAAAAAGGGACTTGTCTTTGTTAGCAATATCCTCAGTAGCTGAAAGACTTTCACCCTTAAGTTTTATGTCATCTTTTTTTGCTAGTTTTAAAGATTTTTCAAACTCATGCAACGGCTTTGGTGAAACTTTCATTGCCTCGCAAGAAGCAAAAACTCGCGGTTTAACAGAATCATTAATGCTTTCGTCTTTTGAGGAGCACTCTGTGTTGATTTCAGCCGACATTTTTTTTGAAACCTTCGCAGTATGATGTGTTTGTTTGTTAGAAGCCTGAAGTTTTAGAACCGAATCCCTGTTCGAGATATTTGGAATGTTTACACTTTCGACGGATGTTTTCAGTGACACTTTCGGTACTTCAAGAGAGATCTTGTTGGGCAACTTCTTTAGATATGTCTTCGAAGCTGTTCTTGGTTCTTGTATAGTAGAATCAGCCGTAAAGTCGTGAGGCACCTTCGTTGAAGTAGAAATCTTAGCTGACGTCTTTGAAGACACTTTTATTTCACTGGACGTTTTCGGAGAGGCTAATAGATTCTCTTCATTCGCAATTTCAGATTCTCTCAAATTTTTGCCGGAAGCTTTAGAAGGTATTTCGAGAGACTCGTCGGACGGTTTGTTGGAAGCCTTTAGGGCATCACGAGATCCCTCAGCAGATGATTTTAAGGTACTGTCAAACTTTGTAGAAGTTACTTTTTGGAAGCTCTCTGATACTGTAGCACAAGGATCCAAAGCTTCAAGAGATTCTTTCAGGGAGTCACCAGATGTTTTAGATGTGACTTTCAAGACTTCACGAGATGTCTTTGGGGACGTTTTCAGAGATTCTCCAGATTGTTTTGGAGAGACTTTTAGGGCTTCTTTGGATGCCTTAGGAGATGTTTTCAGGGAGCCACCAGATTGTTTTGGAGAGACTTTTAGGGCTTCTTTGGATGCCATAGGAGATGTTTTCAGGGAGCCACCAGATTGTTTAGGAGAGACTTTCAGGGCTTCTTTGGATGCCATAGGAGATGTTTTCAGGGAGCCACCAGATTGTTTAGGAGAGACTTTCAGGACTTCTTGGGATGTCTTAGGAGATGTTTTCAGGGGGGCACCAGATTGGTTTTGAGAGGCTTTCAGGGCTTCTTGAGATGCCTCAGGAGATGTTTTCAAAGAGCTATAAGATGATTTAAGAGAGGCCTTCACGACTTCTTGGGATGCCTTAGGAGATGTTTTCAGGGAGCCACCAGATTGTTTTGGAGAGACTTTTAGGGTTTCTTTGGATGCCTTAGATGTTTTCAGGGAGCCAACAGATTGTTTAGGAAAGACTTTCAGGGCTTCTTGGGATGCCTTAGGAGATGTTTTCAGGGAGCCACCAGATTGCTTTGGAGAGACTTTCAGGGCCTCTTGGGATGCCTTAGGAGATGTTTTCAGGGGGCCACCAGATTGGTTTTGAGAGGCTTTCAGGGCTTCTTGAGATGCCTCAGGAGATGTTTTCAAGGAGCTATAAGATGATTTAAGAGAGGCCTTCACGACTTCTTGGGATGCCTTAGGAGATGTTTTCAGGGAGCCACCAGATTGTTTTGGAGAGACTTTTAGGGTTTCTTTGGATGCCTTAGATGTTTTCAGGGAGCCAACAGATTGTTTAGGAAAGACTTTCAGGGCTTCTTGGGATGCCTTAGGAGATGTTTTCAGGGAGCCACCAGATTGCTTTGGAGAGACTTTCAGGGCCTCTTGGGATGCCTTAGGAGATGTTTTCAGGGAGTAACCAGATTGTTTAGGAGACACTTTCAGGGCTTCGTGGGATGCCTTAGGAGATGTTTTCAGGGAGCCACCAGATTGTTTAGGAGAGACTTTCAGGGCTTCGTGGGATGCCTTAGGAGATGTTTTCAGGGAGGCACCAGATTGTTTTGGAGAGACTTTCAGGACCTCTTGGGATACCTTAGGAGATGTTTTCAGGGAGCCACCAGATGGTTTATTAAAGACTTTCAGGGCTTGTTGGGATGCTTTAGGAGATGTTTTCAGGGAGCCACCAGATTGCTTCGGAGAGACTTTTAGGGCCTCTTGGGATGCCTTAGGAGATGTTTTCAGGGAGTCACCAGATTGTTTAGGAGAGACTTTTAGGGCTTCTTGAGATGCCTTAGAAGATACATTCAGGGAGTCGCCGGACTTTTTCGTAGAGGCTTTCAATAGTTCACGAGAAGTTTTCAGAGAATTGCCAGATAATTTAGGAGAGGCTTTCAGTGTTTCACAAGATTCTTTAGGAGATGTTTCTAGGGATTCACCAGATATTTTAGCAGAAGTTTTCAAGACATCATGAGATGGTTTAGGAGATGTTTTTAGCGAGACGTCGGATGTTTTCGGGGAGGCATTTACGACTTCTCGAGACTCCTTGCGAGATATTTTCAGGGTCTCCTCAAATGTTTTCGGAGAGGTCTTTAAGACTTCACAAGATTCCTTAGATGTTTTCAGGGACTCACCAGATGTTACAGGAGAGGCTTTTATGACTTCACGAGATGCCTTAGGAAAAGTCTTCAAAGAGTGACCGGATGTTTTAGGAGAGGCCTTCATGTCTTCACAAGAATCCTTAGAAGATGTTTTTAGGGAACCACTGGATGTTTTAAGAGAGGTATTCAGGACCTCACGAGATGCATTAGGAGATTTTTTCAATGGGTCGCCGGAGTGTTTAACGGATTGAACAGATGTTTTGTTAACTATTGCAACGGAAGCTCCAGAGTTTTTGGGTGATACTTTAGACTCATTGTATGATTCCTTAGATGATGTCTTTCTGACGTCAAGAGATCTGCTTTCATCCGTTACATCATCAGTGGTTTCGAAGTTCGTGAATTCTTCAGTTGGTTCTTTAAAGGTTTCTCCAGCTCTGTCTGTCTCAGAACTTTTAGTTGTTGCAGAACACAGCATTTGCTCACTCGCAATCAACGAAGTCTTTGAGAGTGACAGTTTTGGTAACGATGCGCTAGAGGATGGTATTTGAATATTTTCGTTGATCTGGCCATGATTAACAACATCAGTTTCGGCTGTGACAAATGATGACGTCCTAGACAACGCTGGAAGATGGGGTGTTGGTGAAAGACGAGGGCTCGTTGGGCTCTCTTGATTGAGTCTATTTTCATTGATATCCACATCGACTGTGACTAGGGCCTGCTCAGAGGAACGTAATCGAGGAAGAAGAACATACGAAGATCTTGGTGAGATTTCGCAATCAACTCTCTGTTCATCCGCAATCGACCCACACTTTTCAACACTTTCACAAGGCATCGAAGTATTCATCAAAATGGCATCCGATAATTCGTTGTTTGTACCATTAGCAGCCGTTTCAGTTGAAACAAAGCTCGGTGACGTCTTTTGTGTTTCCAAATCTTTATTCAATTTTATCACTTCTTCTGCGTCTTTTACCTGCAGATAGAAAGAATTTAGCTTCTTGTAAGTTTGTGGTAGTACATAAAGTTTGCGCACTTCCACTAATCTAATATTCTCTACTATTTTTTTTTTCTCAGCATGAAAGCGGGCAAAATGACCTGAATCCTGCAATCTAGTTGATTCCCTGAGTGGACGGACTTTTATATTCTTGCCTGTGGTAAACAGTTGCTGAAGAGCCGGTTGCAGGGTTTCGTAACAAGCGAAGTTTTAGTTATTAACATATGTAAACAATTTATATAAACTGGTCAACAATGTTAAATCATTTACTCACCTGCTTTAACGCCGAACCAAGTTTAAGCTCGTTTGTTGGCACATCGCAGTCCTTGTATTTTGAGAATTCATGTTGGTTAGATACTGTATTTTCTTCTTTCTCTGAATCTATGTCTTCGCTATCAAGCTCATCTTCCTCCTCCAATAGTTCTTCATCTACTTCAGATTTGCTCCATTTCAAAAACCGGGGTGTTGGAGGTCTAAATGTGCTGTCTCTACGGACATACACATCAGCCGGTTCGCTGAAATGTACCGAGGCTCGACGCTTGTGGTCGTGTTTAGATAAAGCTTGTGCTGCGCTCACGTCTGGGCAATTACAAGAGATATCTTGCTTTAACGTAGAAACAACGGATGAGATGATGTTAGCAACATATCTAGCAGCTTTCGTGGAGATTTCTCGATATTCCGGAGTTCCATACTCTGTGTTTGAAGTGTCTTGATCTTCCTCGCTGACTAACTCTTGTTCTATTTGGCGGTAATGCATTTCAAACTCTTTTTTCTCATCATAAGTTAGAACCATCCCTGGTAGATACTTGTTGTTAAGAATGCTTATCTCGTCAAAAATTGAGGGAACTTCAAGAGTGTTTACCTGACATCTTATGGCGTAGTCGATGGTGTTTTCAACATGCTTTAAAACTCCTTTATACATGGTATCATCTACTTTCTTGTTTCTATAATAGCTGCTGGCCTCTTCTGCTTCCTCGTGGCTCAAGACAATATATTCATCCTCATTTTCGATGTCCGCATTATCTGCCGTTGATGTTTTGTCAGTTGACTCTAAAATGTTGAAAGCATTTTCAATTATAAGTTCTGCATGTTTTGACGTTTTCTCAAGAAGGTATTCATTCATGAATACCTCTTTATCAATCTTGAAAGGTGTTTCGCGTAAGCTGTCTTGGAGTTCTGCCCTTTCCACAGATGCATGGGCGGATACAATTGCTTTATGGGCAAGCTCTTGGGCGCAGACTTCATGGATGTCTTTTTGATCCACAACCTCTTGTTTATAAGCCTCTTCTGCTTCCTCGTGGCTCAAGACAACATATTCATCCTCATTTTCGATGTCTGCATTATCTGCCGTTGATGTTTTGTCAGTTGACTCTAAAATGTTGAAAGCATTTTCAATTATAAGTTCTGCATGTTTTGACGTTTTCTCAAGAAGGTATTCATTCATGAATACCTCTTTATCAATCTTGAAAGGTGTTTCGCGTAAGCTGTCTTGGAGTTCTGCCCTTTCCACAGATGCATGGGCGGATACAATTGCTTTATGAGCAAGCTCTTGGGCGCAGACTTCATGGATGTCTTTTTGATCCACAACCTCTTGTTTATAAGCCTCAATTCCTATTTTGGATAAGCTCTCTTCGACTTCTTTCTTTTCTAAACTTATATCGGCCGATAATATGACATGACTGACAATCTCTTTGGTACACTTTTCAAGGATACCTTGCTGCTGGCTTTCAGTTTGGTCCTTACGTTTTTTCATTTCAGCTTCAAGTTCAAATCGATCTGCTGACAACCTAGCCGAGACCAAAGCACGAAGGGAAAGTTCCTTTTCAACCCAAGCAGCCTGCTTGGTCCTTTGTTTGGACTTCTCATTTAAATTTGCAGATATTTTAAGCTCCGTTTTTTCTGTTTCCTCATTTTTCGTAAACCCTGAAACCAAGTTACTGTTGCTGTTTTCTGGTTCTTTTTCTTGTTTCAATCGTTTCAATCGTTTCACATCCTTTTCCTTTTCCCTTTTTACTTCTGGGTTTTCAAGAGAGTCACACGCAGTCAAGATGACTTGACTCGCAAGTTCTCTAGCCGCACGATCTTGTGCCTTTGATAGCTTACGCAGCAAAACTTTCTCTTTTGTCTTCTCCTTACGAACGTGTTCAAGATATTTGTCTAACTCTTCCTGCATCAGTGCGTTTTCCGCATTTGCAATAGCGCGAGCAGCTAGTTCTCGAGCCATTCGTTGTTGTTCTTTCTCCAATTTAAGTTTTTGTCTCTTTTCCAAGTCTTCTTCCTTTACGCGTTGCAACTCGCTCTCCATTCTTACTTCCTCAAGCCAGTTTTGAGCAGCTGTAATAGCCTGGCTGGCAAACGATCGAGCCGTAAAAGCAATCGGAAGACTTTCCAGGTCCTTTTCTGGCGGTTCCTCTGGAGTTTGCTCCAAGAAATTTTGAGCATTTACGATAGCCTCACTGGCAAGCTCGCGAGCCCTGCAGTAAATGAACAAACACATCGATCAATATGCAGAACAGTAAAAGAAAATTTAAAAAAACTCCTGTCTATTTACTATAACATTTATTATAAATGAATTAACGCCCTTTTGAGTTGAAGAAGCGAACCGAAGACGTTTTCTTTGAACGAAACACTCCATTAGTGTTTAATTTGAAATTAAAAAACTTTCAAACCTGTTTGTTTTCACGGAGATATTGCATCACATTGTTATTTACTGAATCTTTTCCTAAATTCCTGGATCCGCACCTGTACTTTACTTATATGATTTTAGGGGAGAAACAACTGAAATGAATTTTTTTTAAATTTCATTCCTTTTCAGTTTCAGCCACTTAGAAACGGTAAAAGTTTATCAAAATAAAAGACCAAGTCAACCATAAATCTTTTAGGCTTTGAAACTGTATTCGTTATGTAGAAGATTTTGTTGAGGCTCGCTTTACGTTTGTTACTATAGTTTTTGTCGGGCTGTGAATTGAATTAAATTAGCCTTGCTAATCGCCCTCCTTGCAGTTAAGGTCTGAACGACGAGGACGCGGCTCAACGAGGTTGGACCGCAAGCATTTTAAAGGCGCATTCATTACACACAGACAATTTAGGGTTACATACACATACACAACGGCAGCCGCTTTATGGCCCATCTACGACCTCGGAGAACAGCACCACAGCCAGATAGAATAAGCGATTTTGCTGAGGGAGGAAAACCGTAGTACCCGGAGAAAAACCCTCAGAGTTAGATTGAGACCGACAAATCTCAGCTCACGTACAGAGCCCGGGAGAAAATGATCTTTCTTGTCCTGCTCAAAATCTTAATGCAAAGAAAATCGTCAATAAAAGTTCCAATATGCGGAAGTACTTTCAATTTTCTTTACAACTTACCTGGCCGTTAAAGCCATTTCAACGTTTTTCTGCAACCTCTGAAGCGAGTTCTTGGCAGATAATATTACATCTTCTACCAAGTCTTTGGCTGATTCCTGAAGTTCTTGCTCATAATTTCCTACAATACTGAGAACGCGAACTGGGCTCATTGACGGTTCTGATACCGGGCTAATTGAAACATCTTCCTCGACTTCCTGCTCATAAAAAAGGGAGAGTCGCATTGGGAGTGCTTCAGATGCCTTCATAACAGCAACTTTTACATCAGTTTCCGCTTTTTTCATTTGCGTGCTGGATTTCTGTGCTGCAAGGATGGCATTTTCTGCTAATTCCTTAGCAACGCTGCTAATCTCCTCTTCACTGCTCCAAATTTTGTCTCCACTTGGAACATGGTCAGTTACAGACATGCTTGGTGTTATTTGAGCATGCGCAAGCGAGCTCTGTACTTTAAGGAGAACTTTTTCCACCAGCTCTTGTGACGCAATGTGCTCCTTCTCTTCAGGCGACGAATGATGCTCTATCTTACTCTGAACCCGAGAAATAGAACTTTGTACAAGATTTGTTTCTGTTTTTTTTATTGTTGCACAACTCAAATAATCATGCAAGTTTTGTTTCACCCAAGAAACGGAACAATCCACAATCTCTTTTGCAACTGCTTCGAATGATGTCTCAACAGGATGTAAATCAAATCTGTAGTTGTTTGACATATACTCTTTTGCTGCATAAGTTGCATTCGCAACGAGACTCTGAGCTGTCTGTACTACATCTGAATCGCTTTGAGCTTTTCCTCCCGCAATATCGATTGGTTGATCCACAACAACCTCGATGGCTTTTAAAGCTACCTCCCTTGGTACAGAATCGAAACTCTGAAGCTCTTCAATCTCTTCTCTTTTGGGTGATACTTCAAAAGTAGTCACTGCTTCTTCTTCAATCACTGAATCATAAGCTGAGGTGATCATGTTCTCAACTAACAGTCTAACATTTACACGTAAAACAGATTCAGGATCGAACAGCTCTTGAAGACGTAAAGCGCGCTGTAATCTTTCCGCTAGTTCGTCCTCTTCAAGATCTTCAATTGCCTTTAAACGGTAAATAGGTAGCTTTTCTTCGCTGCCCCGCAAACAAGCACTGAAAACAAAATATTTATATTAGAACAAGGATTAAAAGCTAATGATGTTCGCCCGCGATTAGGTTGCGGTTTTTATTACAGTCTTCTTAAAAAGTGTGAGGAACTGTTTTCTGCGTTAGTATTCGAGGAATCAAAGGCTAACTCTTGAAAATTCAGCTCCTTAGACTACTTACGGCGATAATCAAAACACTTCAACCTTGAGTTGTCTAAATTAAAGTTGATAGGGTGAAGGGATAACGCTCGAAACGTCAGCTACTTAACCTACTTGGGGTAAACATCATTAAAATTTCAACCTTGACCTGTGTAAATCACGATAACGCTAGCAAATTTTTACAACACTAGAAATCCCCATCCCATACCCGCACCTAGCTGATTTAACTAAGTTTGAAATGATATTTTTAATATTAAATCTACGTTGCACTGTTCTCTCGTTCCATTTCGAAAATATTAATTTTGATAAAAAGACAATGTTCTCAATTTTTAGACCATATTCACTGCACTCAATTAACATCACTATTCACTTACAACAAACTGAATTACATGATTAGAATTGGTATTTAAACTGGATGGAGTGTAATTTAAACTGTTATTATCCAACTGCAAAAATAACCGCACAAATAACAACACGAGAGGGTCTGGGACGAGTACAAATATCTCACGTTATTGTACGTTTTGAGTGATATTTGTACTCCAGAAATCTG
>JAOEHV020122317.1:0-14810 GCA_025447995.2 Isaurus tuberculatus | reverse complement strand
CTCAGCCCACATGCCGAGCCCGGGATTCGAACCCGGGTCGTAGAGGTGGGAGGCGCGAGTGGTGCCCCCCCCCCCTTTCAAAATCCTAGATCCGCTTCTGTCTCAATACGCGTACTTGATCATTTAGCAACGGACAGGCTATTAAACATCTTCACAACAATGAACGCTACAAAAGAATGTGTTCAGCACGCTGATCAGGAAAGCATTTAGTGTAAAACTTAGAATAAAAGAAGCGCACTTTATCAATTGGGAAGATCCGCAAGCAATATTTTTTGCACCATGCTAATTGAAAACTTTATCTTTAACCCATTATTCATTATTTTTGATTTTTATAATTTTTCCGTTATCATTTTTAAACTTCCAACACGGAATATATTTAAAACTTAAGAAAACTGATGATGACAATAGACTGTTAAAAAACATTATATATTTGTGTTTTTTAGACACTACCCATAAAATAGCAGCACCAAAGATTAAGCTAATATTAATGTATTTGAAACACATTTCTTATGTAAACGAAAAGTCTTTGGTTTAAGAACTTAATGCGAAAAAGGTAATGATCAGTTAGCGAATATTAACTTCGTTCCGATCCTGTTGCCTTCAACAAAGGGTATTAAAGAAGCGATAGCTTTATTGTGTCATTGGACCATCAAAGAGGCTGCTGGCCAGATAGTTTTTCTGTACCGAGGGCGCGTCCTTGAGGAAGGAACACTTAAGGAATTGCAAGAGAAGCACTAAGTGTATCACTGGTGGACTGGAACAAACCAGGGAGTTGCTGAGGAATAGTAGGACGATTGTTTTAGAATTCAACACGAATTATCATTCTACGATTTATCATATGAGGCAAGTGATCTAGGGAGAAAGGATAAACCATGTCAACAGAATAATCTCGGGCCAAACTTTTTATACAATCTTCCATGCATGCAGTCTGGGCAACTCAGAGGAAAGATTGCTGTCTCGACCTGAGGGTAAAGTTGTCTAGTGGTGTTGTCTCGGGAGTTTGGTAAACTTTCCGAATGTACGCATGCGCATTACTCATACGCGATTCCTAAAATAAACTCGGTGTCTGACTCCATGTGAACCAGGGGTAGTATTTGACCTTATCCCCCGAGATAACTCTAACGTTCGCTTCGACTCGGGTGGATTTTAACAGACCATTTGTGTCAGTACAATTTTCTACAATGGGTAATTCACAACCGATAGTTGTATAAAGTGTTTGTTAGAACTGGTTTAGTTTGCTTCATGGTTTTACCTGATGGTCCAAAAATATTATATACTTTTTACCTATATCTAGAGTATTTATTTTTGTACGTTTTTATTGAATCTAATTCAATTCATGCAAAGTTGTGAGAAGAACTTTATAGAATTACTAACTCACACAAAGCGGTTAGAAAACAGTATCTGAGATTTAAGGTTTACCTAAATTCTTTTTGCCTTTTATCTTCAGCTTTTTCTGCTTGAAAATAGTTCGTTTCTAAGGAAAAATATTGAATTTCCACACACAAACCCTGTTTTTCTACCTAGCGGAAATTTTTCTTCACAATATTGAATTTACTAGACGGATCTTCTCTGTTAAGAGACCATTGAAATTGTTAACCAGATAAACTAAATCAAGTTTAAATGTGTTCAAATATTTTGAACATTAAATTAATTACTTGTTGAAAAGTTATTAAAAAACTATTGAAGTTCATCGGGGAGTAAGTAAAACACGTGATTTAATCAACTCAGGTTTGAAATACTGTAAATCAATGCCGTGAGTAGAGTATAGCCTGCGTAGCTGGCGGTCTAGTGAGGGCGGAAAAAGTAGAAAATTCGAGTCTCTATTGTTTTTGGTCGCCATGTTGAACGAGTACAAATGAAAAGACTGGAGAGAGAATAAAAAAGTTACCTGGGGGTTAGTGTCTTGATTCTTTTTGTTTGTACTTGCTCGAACGCTCGGATTTTTTACTTTTTCCGCCCTCACACAAGACCGCCAGCTACGCAGGCTAGTAGAGTAGGAAGCTGACGTTTCGAGAATTAGACCTTCGTCAGATTTAGCAGTTCAACCTAGTGCTGGTTGAAACACATGTGTTAAGTTAATTATTTCAATATAATTTTTTAATTCTTTCAAAGCTCGGAATGGAGACTTTTATCATTGCTTTTTGTATTTAAGATAGTCTCGTTTTTTATAATGGTAGCTTGCTTCTTCTTTGGTAACTCGACTGCGAGACAATCTGTAAAAGAAAAATGACAACTGTGTAACTACTTTGCTAAAACTTACTTATAACATGCTCTCTAATCAATTTTTGTTTTAAACAAAATGGAAAACTTAGTTAAATATTAAACAACCGAAAAAATTAAAAATCTGATTCTTTGGCTTTGCAGTTTACTTTAACAACCGACTGGTTCCCTGGCATAATTGTTAAGATATCTATTTTCCAGCCACAAACTCAAGGTTTTCTCACAAGGCAGAATTCTAAGTTTGAATTTTAAGCTCGGTTTCTTTAATTTAATCCTGCGCGTCGGTTTAGTTTTGTACAACAGTCAACCAGGTTTCACTGTTTTAAACTGTTAAGTTATTTTTTGCGTCTCTCATTTATTCTTAACATGCGTTTTTTGTTTGTAGCACTGTAAGTTAAAAACGGAATTAATCTATCTTGAAGCACGTGCGTCCCATATGTAAGTAGTAGACCGAATTGTACTGTAGTTTGGAAAAAGGCCACTCCACTGCCGATGTAAACTACAATTAACGTCAGAGTAAGTACACCAGAGTTCAAATTTTTTTTTCTAACTGATACACCCCCAGTATCCTTGAAACTTTGGTAAACTTTCTCTTTCCCTAAAGTTGCCTAAGCTTTATCAGTCGGTAAGCACAGTCCCACCTTCTGCTGGGAACTACCTTGCAATGGATTTGGGTCTGGGTGAGAGAATTTCTAATCCAATAAAAACTGCGCTCGTGAAAAAATTTAGCTTTACTTTGAAAACTAAGTGTTAAATCAAAGATGTTTTTGTGTTCATTTGACGTCTGTATTAGTAACTCTGTTATTAAGTGTATATCTTGACTCTGAAACAACTGGACATCAACACTAGATCCAAGGCGAGCAAGTCTATAATGCAGAAGCCATCGTCATTTTCACAAAATGACATAACTAGCATTGTTGTATTTTTTTTACCATGTTCAGTAAAAATTTTCCAATCGAGAGGTAGAATCAATACACAATATCTGATTTGTGTGTGTGAAGAAGGGGAGAAAGGGAAGAGCTTGTGAAACGGAGTATATACACCTCTCACCCTTGTTGTGATGTTTGAGCACGCGACTGAAGCAAAGCCAAGACGTGAGGTCCTGGGCCTGATCGTTCATGAACCACTCGAGTAGGTCGAACTGATGCTGCACCAACATATCGTGACACTGAAACACGGATGAAAAGTTGAGTCAGGTATTATTCTATCTATTATATCAATGAAAAAATAAAACCGTATAAAATAAAAAAGGTCAACGTGACGTTCTCTCCTCGTATGAAAGTAACAAGCTCGAAAAGGAAGATACATAGTTTATCGACAGTCTTATACTAAAAGACGCATTACGCTTTTACTATATCTTAATATTTCGTGTGGGAATATGAGCCTACTAGTTAGCTATGCCATGCTGACGAGGCCCAAAAAGCCTGAAACAGCTGTCCAAGGCTTCTAATACCAGGCTCGCTTTTTTTATGGTATATTTAAGCGTATTGTCCGCTACAAACGTGGCCTAGTGCCCATATTGGTGGCTACAAGTTATTGACTAGTAGTTTTGATACTAGTACGTATGTACTACCTGACTTGTAATTAATATTCAAACCACACCCACAAACGTCAAGTTTTTACTATTTCTTTTGCGAAAAGAAGAGGTTTAATCAACATTAGGCTAAGACGAAGGGCAAATGCTCGAAACGTCAACTTTCACTCTACTTACGGTAATGCAATTAAATTACGTTCTTACCTACTGACTGACGAATTTTAATACACAAATTTTTAGATTTATAGAATTGAAGAACTTGAATCTCCCATTATTAATGCAATGTATCGAGAGATAAACATTTGGTCTCGCTATGTTGCGAGTTTTTATGAAAGACATTCCGGTTGCTCAAAACCTGATTAGCTTAGAACTTAATTTGTAATAATTCCTGTTCAAGTGAAAAGCGTAAAAAATTCTCAAGCATTTTACTGGAGACTAAGATAACTTGATGCTCGAGAAATTGTTTGATGTCGTTTTGGAGGTCTCGCGAGAAAGTACGATTCAAAACGGCCTCAAACCTCATCGTATCTTTTTTAATTTCTTTTAACACTTGGGTATTTTCTACGTTTACTTCCAATGAACTTTGGTTGTTTGTGGTTTCGCCGAGTTTAGATCAACCATTAGCCGAATTCAAACTATTGCCAAATTCAGCTATCATACTGAAAGAGAAATATTTTCTGATTTCATATTTAATTAACTGCGTTAACTTTGAACTCAAAAAAGCGCGATATTTTCCAAGTTAATAAAAGATTTAAAATAACAAGAGTTTACCTGTTTCGCTAGACGCTCAATCTCTTCTGTGGGGTCGTCAATTACAGATTCAGGGGTTAACCACATCCATTTCTGAATTTTGGAGTTTCTTTTTGCCTCGTCAAAAATTGTACGAAACGCACTTTTGACTACGAAAGAAATTTGAAAAATCATAAAAGTCGACTATATAGATTAATTCGCTTCTATACTATATCAACCAGAGGGTTATGCAAGAAAGTATACAAAATTTTCTAACTTGTCTCCCATGCTCTCTGCTCAATAATACATCCTCTAACAGTTCTTTTCCAGGGTTCGCAATGTTCATTGTATGACTTCAAATTACCCGCCAAGCCTCGTTTTTGGTGGCACAAACGAGGCTTGAATAGTTAATTTGAATTCAGGCAAAAGAAAGAACGGTGAACGGTGCTCTTAAATTTGGTTGACTGAAGTGATGATTTGAAAACCGTTTTACTATACAATATTTGGGTGTGCGATTGCTTCATTTTTGATGCTTCATACGTTTTCGAGCATTGGGGAAGACGTCTCTTTTCGTTGATCAAAAAGCAATCTTTTCAGTCATTTGTTCTCCTGTATCCTTAACCGTCATTAAAAAAAAAAAAACCGCATGCCTCATTTACTTTTCAGAAAAATTCTTATGAGAAACCGGGATTTTTTCGGCCTTATGTAGATTTTGTAAATAAAATACTTTGGAATCTAATCTAATGTGAAAAAGCAAGATACCTCGTTAAGAGCCAGTAGTTCAAACATTCGCAAATAAATTGTGTTTTAGATCAGGGACCGCGCTCTTTGAGGAAAAGAGGGGCGAGGGCGGCAATTGTCCCTCGGCCAGTCGGCCTCCACTTTTTCCCGAGTTTAATTTCGTAAGTTAAAATTAAAGAGCTCTTTGAATTACCGCGAGTTGACTGCTCAGTTCAAAAAAAAAAAAATTTTTGTATTGTTTTATGCATAAAATGACGTCAAGAAATTTAATAAATTCTACGCCCTCTCCTGCTTAAGAAAACTAGAATTTGCCTCCGCACTTTAAAATCTGTTCCGCGGGCCTCCCGTAGATAAATCAGTAATTATCCATTGAGCTATGGTGTATAATAGCACTTACAAATAATTCCCCACCCCACCCACAACGTTTGAGTTTAACGAACATCACTAACCTCCCTTCTTGTACCTGAATGGGTGCCTCGACCGCACTCTGTATTTTTTCATTTCGTGGCATAGATCTTGTATAGCATGGAGGATTATTTCTTTTCTATCAAAAAAATAATGGTAGAGATAAATGACGTAGTTAAATCGAGTGACTGTAAATCCAATTGCATTACTTGATGATATGATTGACTAGAATCCTACTTTAATAAAACACATCTAGTAAGTTTACATTGGCTGCCTTTGCATAAAATTTTACCGAAAGAACATTTTAGCAATCTTCATTTGCCCACGTAATCAAGTTGAATCAGGAAACACAAACCAGAATTTTATCCTTTGTTTAACTTTGCGGCTCGATTCGGCTTTATTTTCTGAAGAGTTCATGCACCCTAAAGTTGGTCTAACATTGCTCTTCTTTTGCACATCATTCGTTCTTGAAAATAATACAATCATATTAAAAAATAAATATTTTCTTTTTTCAGATAATACAATGAAATTTTGTTCGGAGTTTAATAATAGGTTTTATATTTTATCTGGAATTTGGAAAATCTATTCTTAGGTTGCTCTTAATTTTTTGGTTAATCTCAGCCAGAGTGTTTTTATGAAACTTTTTATCAACTAATTATGGCCTATGGTTATGGCTTCATTAGGTGTTTAAATGGAGTATGTACTCCGCAGATGGGCCAAGGCCACGTAAGCAACTCTATTACGTCAGTGTTTTAACCTTTTATGTATTTTCATTATCATTACAAACGTCTTCGTCTTCATCATCATCATCATCATCATCATTTTTATTGTTATTACATTACTATTATTATGGATGTTGCTTTTGTTGTTGTTTCCATCTCTTGTAAGTTATGAAAGAGTTTTATCAAAACTGAATCAAATCCTAATTTTAACTATAAAGCAGCTTACTTTTGATGATATATTGGACTTTTGTTCTTTCGCACTTTTTTCACTTTACCCAGTTTTAATAACCGGCTCTCAACCTCTCGAACTAGCAGCCTGCAAACTAAAGGAATTATATTAGACGGAAAAAATGTTTGCACGTATTATAGAAGGTGAGCGTTTGAAATAACGAAAGAAAATGCTGAGAAAAATAAATTCTGTTGTGATACCAAAAAAGTGACAAACCTTTTTAGTTTGTTGAACTCACCGTGGCATAAAGTTGGAAGTTGTTTTATTGTCTCGGGGTCGACATCTTCTTCGTGTCCGTCATCATCGTCTTCATCCTCATCTTCGAAGCTCATTTCAGGATTTCGTGCTGCCTCAGTTATTCCTTCGGGCTGTAAAAAACCTTCAGCTGGATCTTGATACAAACCACACGAGTGTTGGGTTGTTATAAAAATCAGACAAAAGGTTAATACACTACTACCGTGTACTGCCATTAGCAAACTCAGCTATACACTGCTTGTCATCAAGGGTCTTTGGAAATCAAGTCAGATGTTTTAATTTTCCCCATGATTTACCATTTTCGTGGCGACTTCCAATTTGTTAAAAATTAAAGAAATCATACTTAGTCGTGTTTTGATTGACGTGGGAAAAATATTCAGTTGACTTTTTTTAAATTTTAAATCAAATAATGCAATCTGAAAAACGTTTTGATAATGACTGCGTTCTACTTTCTTCGTAGAATTTATCAACCATGTATGCTGTGTTAGTGTGTTATTACGAACGGAATTATTCCGTTGTTGCTACATAATTCTTAATTTTGACTCGACATCAACTGCAATTACAAGTATGTCTGCTCCGATGAGCCACATTTATAACGAGTATTAATCAATGATGAAGTTGTAATCAAGAGCTGTTATAAAAATGTTTGACATGATAACGCTTTTCCAAAACTTGAGCATAGACAACAATCAACTTTTTAAAACTTTTCGGTATAAACTTTGATCCAAAGGTGCTACAAAGTGATCCGATTAGGATTCCAGGTTTTGAACGTTTTTTTTGGGGAACATATCCCCAGATCCCTACAAACTCCTACTTTACCAATTATTAGAATCATGATTTGAAAAGGTCCATAGATTGGACATGCAGAAGTGTTGGACTAACTTTACTACAACGTTTTGCTAGTTTGTTGCTAATATATACTACTCTATTACCATTAATTACTTTCTGTTAACTCAGCTGCTGCATCCGAGATATTAATTCCTCACTTCAGGCAAACTGTTTGGACAAATTTTCATTTAGAAATAAGAATAGTGTTTTTGATGCACGGTTTTATTAATAAAGATATCAGTGAAGGCTTGAAAAGTTACAACACAGAGTTTCTACTTTATTTTTACTGACGATGAAAGATATACTGTGGTTTGCAAATGCTACCTGTTTTGATTTCTTTTGTTTTCAACTATAACACAGTTACAATTAATTTAGACTTTTAATACTCGCATGATACAAACAACAATCTATTATATCACCGGTATAATATCGCATTTGCTTTGCATTAGTACCCATGCATTGCGTCTATCCAATCAATATTTGCTAAAAACTTAATTTTTATATAATAATCTTCTGCTTAACATTACTTGATATGTGTTCGGCAGCTCAACAACTAAGAAAATAAGAATTACATAATTTTGTGAAATGACGTGTCATGTATTAACCATTCATGTTCCACCAGCTGTCATGCATACACTAAAACATTTCCTATAGGAAACTCGTAGCAGTTTAGTTCACTTATAAATTCTTCAGAAAGCAGTTTATCGTTTCATTGTAGGCGACGTACACTGATCATGTTGGCTAAAGCATTCATTATCATCATACTTGTGCTGTGCTATAACCTGCAAGCCATAAGTTGTGTTAGTGATAAAGATAGAAGCAAGAACAGTGAAGCTAAAAAGAGCAAAAATCCATATTACAGCAAGTTTGAAGAAACTGCACATTTGCGGCCAACACCATGCCACGGTATGAATAACTCAGTAATGTAATATATATTATAAAATTTTACCTCTAGCCTGTCCATTATGGTTCAAATTAAGAACATTAACTTATTTCAACAAATCTAAAATTTAGTTTATGTATATTTCTGTTTGTGATTTTGAAGACTCAAGGTTCAGGCGATCATTGCCGTTAGTAATGTGAAAAGCTAGCGGACGTTTCAAGCGTTATTCTGACGAAAGATTCTTACACTTCTTAAAAAGTTCAGCCTTGAACTGCATAAATAACATACTGCACCTGCTCACCGACCACTTCAACAGCTGTATATATCTCCGGTTTTATCTTTTTTAAACTTCATTTCTCACTATCTTTTACTATCCGGCTTTTTTCTTACTCAGTGTTCTTAAAAGCTTGAACCCTGTTTCAGTAAGGAAGTTCTTACTATGATATCAAACAGATATGAGAACTTTTTTGCAACAGTAGATAAAAGTTAAGTTTTTGAGTGGTTTCCTTTTTTTCTCCAGTATGCCGACTGCTGAGTCAAGAGTTTCTGGTGAAGCTACAAAAGACAGCTAAGAAAACCACATTTTCCAAAGATTACAATCTAGACGGGAAGAGTGATCCCAAAAATGAAATTGACTACGAAAAGTCGTAAGTAAAGCAAAGCCAAAGGCAGTAATATATTCAGTGACTGATTCAGTCAATCGACCTCATAGACCTTTTCTGAGATAGCAAACATGTTGCATTCTGGTCTAGCATCAGTACAAACATTGTTGCCAAATATGGTGATATTTGTACTGAAACTTGACCAGAATGCACTTTGTTTGGCTATCTTAGAAAAGGTCTATTGCTAAGAACAGAGCTACAAATTCAACTTCAAAAGTCATAGTAGATATTCGAGTGGCATTGATATAGACCCAGTAAAACTGATCTGCTCCTTATAGCTGTGGCTTTTAAGCCCGTCTAGAATTAAAATAGTTCAGCTGGTAAGAGCGCTATAACAATTAACACTTATTTACTGGGCCCAAGGGAAACAGTATGTTTTGTGATCCCGAGACCGATGATGTTTCCAGAGGCGAGGCTGAGGGAAACATCTTCGGTCGAGGGATCACAAAACATACTGCTTTCCCGACGGATAAGTAAATAAGTGTTAATTGTTACAGCGCTCTTAAAACTTCAAAAATATTCAGCTAAGGGCGTACATAGCCGCGAAGTTCATTTCATTATATAGGTCATTACCAATGATGACAATGATCGGTATACAAATTGAATCATTACACTTTGCATTAAGGCCACGGTTTTACGTAACGGTCCAGGTTAGAAGTACACTGGTCCGCATGGAGTGCAGAAAGATGCTAGTCGCAATTCGGTTTACAAATAATTGGTTATGAAAAACTTTAAAAATTTCAGTCGACATCACAACAACTATTTTTCTTCAAATCACTGTTGCAATCGGAATTCATCTAAAGCCTTCTTGTCTTTTGTTTTGTAGTCTCGAGCAGGAACACAAAATAAACGTTGGTTTAAAACAAAAAATTTATTACATTTTTATAAGATGTCGCGTTGTGTGTTTTACCTGTACTTACCTGAAATTACCTTGAACAGCAAAAGATAAGATTTGTCGTCAATGAAAGCGAACATGATGTTAAATCTACGTACAAAACTTTATTCGATATTTGATATTTTACTTACGGCTTTTGCTCCTAAGTTCATGAAACGAGAACGACGACGGCGACGAAAACGACAAAAACAATGATCATGATTAACGAAACGACACCGATTAACTAGTCACAATATCATACCTTAACTTTACACAATATCATAACTTATAACTTGTTACAATGCCATACTACTAAAACCACATTTCCATACCATAAACCGGCACAATATAAATTATATAACTGTTACAATACCATTCATAACTTGTTAGAATTACAAACCATAATTCGTAACAAAACAACCACAAAACTTGTCACTTTACCTTGTCGCATTGTACCACAACATAACTTGTCACCACCGTACCGTACCGTACCATAACTTGTTACACACCATGCATGACTTATTTTAATACTATAACTTGTTACAACACCATATTTTGACATAAAACTTTAGTAAAGTTCTCTTCTACATTAAGGGAAATACGTCTGGTTGAAGTTCTTGATGGTCTCTGCAACCGAATGAAACTCTATCGAGCCAGAGCGGGACCAAACTTCCCTTACATCAAAGGGGGTCAGTATGCAGTGCCTATGTTTTCTGAAAAAAATTTCCTGTAATTATATACAAGATAATTTTAAGGTTACAAGTTCTCTAGACATTAGTTAGTTTACAAGAAAAGAAACTTTGCGGCTGGGAGTAAAATTCTGTAGTTTCATGTAATTTACTATGGTTAATTATTGTAAACGTATTCACATACTAATAAAATCCTGCAATTTGATTGGTTCCCACATTATATTAACAAACTATTGAGCGACGATGAATAGTGGAAAAGCCGCCATTTTTCTCAAAAACAAAAGCAATGGCTGCTCTGTTTTGCAATATTTCAGAGGAAAAAGTGGAAATATTGGAAAGTAATGCCATCCCTGACAAAACAAAAGCAACAACAAATAATGGATGAAAAATTTTAATGATAAGCTATAAAAATGATTCGCAAGTTACCGTGCTTACATAGCTTCGAGTAACAAAAAAAGTTTCTTGTGTCTAAATATTTTCGTGTCTAAATTTTATCAGAATGGTTTGAAAACCAAGAAGAATCTCAACACCAAGTAAAAAATGAAAACGGAAGAGCTTTGAAATTCTCCGGAGATATTCTATGTGTCGTTTCGGCCAAAAAAACGAGGAGCTTTTCGTAGTCAACTTGCTCCGCATAATTCCGGTTGTCACGCGCAAGGACTTCCTTTTTGCAGCAAAAGTGTTTACTACAAAATGTTATATTAAAATCACAAATTTTCGAAAGGTAGTATGTGAGTGGATTTATATACAATAACAATTAGACTACTGGTTCTCGCTTTTTACGCACCTCGTTGACTATCTGTTGACACATAGAAAACTCGAACTCCCGAGAATTGGCTTTCAATGTGACCAGATAGTGAGTTTGATTAAAAAGAGAAACAGTGTGTCGAAGCGAGAAGAGACTAAGAATCAAAAAAATTTAAAATACTGTTAAAAGAAGAAAAAGGCGTGGCTGAGAAGAGAAGACTACTGAAGGCTGCTTTGAGTGTACCGACGTGGCGGTCTGAGATTCTACTTTGAGTACTGCGCATGCTCTAACTTGAATAGCACTAGGAATTTAGCACTGGTCGAAGTTCCATCGTTAAAACTGTCAGTCTTTAGGGCTATAGGAGTTAAACATCTCTCGGAGAATAAGTTAGGCTTTGGGTAAGAATTATATTTGTTTATTCCTTTGTTACTGTTTGACTTGTCAAGTTAGAGCATGCGTAATATTCAACATACAATCTCAGCACGATGACAATCGTGGACCGTTACACCGGAACTCTTAAATACCTTCGTAAAGTGATTTATTCTTCTTAGCTTTTCTATGCCGAGTTCGATTCAAGTTCTTCTGAGCTCTTTGAGTTCTCTCCGTCCCTGAGTACTTTTCGTGTGTATATTAGGGGTGTCGAATGGTTCCATTCAATTTAAAACTGCTCACAAAAGTTGGCCTTTGCTCGGGTTGCTCGCAAAAATAAACCAATTGCTCGCATGCTCGCAAAAACCATTCGATATCCCTTGTATTTGAGATTACATGGCCTTTTATAAAAAAATAAAATAAATTATTTATTTTTTTATTTTATATTTTTTTATGTTTCATACCTTAATAGGCGGAAAGCATTTTCTTATTGAAAATTGACTCGTAGGATTACACATAACAGTGACAAACAAAAAATTAAAAAATTGTTTGCCAGAGCATATGAACTCTTTCTATGTTCTCAAGAAAAGTTTTACTATTTTTCATCAACTATTTCCAGCTATGAGTCACCTCCGAGAAGCTGTTGAGGACATATCGTCTCGCTCCAAAGTTAAACTAAACTTTCAGGCACCTGATGAGATCATTGAAGACCACACACACGAGATGGTTAGAGTGAAATTTAAGGTGAGGCAGATCTTCTCGAGAAAGAAATTAGACTCTTAGGATAGTGATGTTTATTTGCGCTTCAAGAAAATGTTCTCGATGTTGTACACAACGTGTATATAACCATCCCAAAACTTAGACAATGATGAATAACTACGCACAATACAATCGTTAATAAATGTTTTTTTTTGAAAAAAAAAATTAACATTCATCGATCAGAATGTAACGAAAGGTTATAAAACAAACGGAAAAATAAACGAGACTGATGGCGGATTTACCAAGATAATGAAAACTTCTAAAACTAGCTAAAAGTAACACAACGGTGCATGCAAGGAACAAAAATAGTTTCTAGTTTTTAGATAAAAAAAATAATCTTCTTTAAATAATATACGGTATAGTTGGTACGATTTATGTCTTCAAGCCTTGAAGTCTCATGTTCGGCGGGATTTGAATATTTGTATGACCATTATGTTAAAGTCAATTTTTCGTCTTTACGATATAGATAAACAAAAACTAGCTTCTATTGGGGTCGAACATGAGATGGACTAGTGCCCCTCCCAGGGGGGAGGTCAAAGACTCTCATAACAAATGTTGTTTCAGAGACGGGAGACGAGCACCGGTTCCATTGAGCCAGTATAGGTTCGTAAGAGGATTTAGCTTGCACGCTTCTTTTATAACGAGAAGTAAAGTTCCGTCGCGGTTCAGTTGTTCTTCACTTTTCATGATGACCCCCACCTAAAATTGTCATTAAATCGTTTTTAACTTGCACATCAACAAATCATTAAAAATTTTCTTTTGTTAAGAATGATCAATTATCTACTATTTTTAAAGTATGAAGAAAATTCGTTTGCGGAATGTTTTGCCACAAAACCGAGCCAAACGGCACCAACTTTGGAGTTAATTAAAATGATTCTTTTTAAATTTCTTATGACATTTTTCTTTATAACAAAACATGTAAAATTTAATTACTCGTGCCAGGCCTACAGCCGGTACGAGTCTAAAAATTCAGACGGTTCTTCTTGTTATTTTTTTCTCCGCGATTTCGACCGTAAATTTATGTTAAACACCGCTTACGGTAATAGACGGAGGCTCACGATACGTAGGGCGCGTGCGCATGTTTTCAATGGAACGCTGAACAATGGAATACCGGCTCAAGCACATGGTAAAATCGACATCGTTGTGATATTGTTGTGGGGAGTCTTTAGTTATTTTCGTCGATATTTTGTATGATATTGCTTTAATCATGGACAAAGGATTATCAGATACGCTCGAACATACAGAAGCACACGCCATTCGTGGTAGACCCTCACTAAATTATGTCAATGAGCGTACATTAAAGTCTTGGAAAGTCGCTGGTAGGTGTGTTAAAGGCACAAATGTAACAACACTTGGTCCTAAATGTAACAATCGTTAATTCATTTCAAAATTCAAGCTTGTATCATAAGACTGGCCTCTGACCGGGGCTATGCCAATGTTCCAGCACCAGGAAGGGGGGGGGGAGGGAAGGAAGGAAGAGAGAGAGAGGGAGGAGGGGGCAGGGGAAGTGAAAGATATTTTTAAAATATGCCCGACCAGGCAAGTAAGAAAAATTGCTCATCAAAATTCTATAATAATCATGTATAGAAATGGAAAAAAAAGAGCAAAAATTGTTTTTTACCCCCTCCCCCCCATCCTCCTTAGAGATTAAATGAGCCGTCCTCAAAAATTTGTAGTAACAATTCAAGAACGCTAAGGCACTCTATTGAGCTCACGGTAACCTGTAAGAAGACTCTCTTTTGCTATAATTAAAAACGTAGTAGGTAGAAAAAACGAACGTCTGGTTATTCAAATTAAATAAACGGAATTGAAAGTATTGAAAGTTAAAAATAAAAGCAAACTTCGATGCCGACTCACCGTTAATTTTCTGGCACTGCAGTCAAAACTAACTAAGAAAATAGCAAAATAATAAATTGAAAGGAATTAAAACACGGACTATTTGAAAAGATATTTCACAAAAAATTGCCGGCTAAAAATTTAAAAAATGCACTAAATTAAAGCTAAAATATGCCAAGTTCATCTTCAAGATGAAAGGAAAAAGATCCTTTTAAAACGTGAGTCTACACTTGTCTGTCTAATGCGGTATTATTTAACAATTATTCCACGAACGCGCGTTGGATATGAGGTGATAGATAGCCGACGAGGCGCGAAGCGCCGAGTTGG
>JAOEHV020122224.1:0-14812 GCA_025447995.2 Isaurus tuberculatus | reverse complement strand
GCAGGCAGGCAGGCAGGCAGGCAGGCAGGCAGGCAGGCAGGCAGGCAGGCAGGCAGGCAGGCAGGCAGGCAGGCAGGTAGGTAGGTAGGTAGGTAGGTAGGTAGGTAGGTAGGTAGGTAGGTAGGTAGGTCGGTAGGTAGGCAGGTAGATCTTCACAGATCCTACGTAACACAGCATTTCGTACACGGGCTTTGCAGTAGTTCTTAAATTTTTAATAAGTTTGGATTGATGTATTCATAAAATATAACCATTATTACACACCTCTCATCACATTCTTTATATCATTCATAGAACCTCCATGTTGGTTAAGCAAAGCAAGTACGCGCTGTTTAACCTGTAAAAGAGGATATTTTTAAGTCTCACAGAAACAGTTTATTAAATAAAAGAGCTAAACTAATATCCAAGTGCAGTCACGAAAACAAGTTTTATTTAAAGAACATTTGACGCTTTCCTGCTACAATAGACTTTTGTTTTCCCCTACATTTTCAGTTAATACATTCATACCCATTGCAATATCCGTTTTTGTTTTTTTCTCACCTATTGTGTATATTATCTAACCACAACCCATTATATAGATGTATACATAATTAGCTCATAGGAATGTCCCTTCATTAAATCTGTCTGACGAGTGCGTAAGTACGAAACTCAAAGTTACAGGGAATTATGTGTGTTTCATTTTAGTCATTTTATATTGTAAGATCCAATTTCGTTTGATAACTGCACTACGAAATAACCGATAATGATGACAAGAAAACTTGTTTTTTAAGCGTTTGCTTCTGTTCTGAAAAGTACATACCGAACTAACTCCCGAGCTACAGGATTCTAACCTGATAGAACAGTCGATCATCTGAAATGTAAAAGTACATACCGAACTAACTCCCGAGCTACAGGCTTCTAACCTAATGGAATAGTCGATCATCTGAAATGTAAAAGTACATACCGAACTAACTTCCGAGCTACAGGCTTCTAACCTGATGGAACAGTCGATCATCTGAAGTGTAAAAGTACATACCGAACTAACTCCCGAGCTACAGGCTTCTAACATAGAACAGTCGATCATCTGAAGTGAAAAAGTACATACCGAACTAATTCCCGAGCTACAGGCTTCTAACATAGAACAGTTGATCATCTGCAGTGTAAAAGTACATACCGAACTAACTCCCGAGCTACAGGCTTCTAACATAGAACAGTCGATCATCTGAAGCGTAAACAAACCAGCATCCAAACGACGGAGATAAAAGTCATCTTCCATGGTTTCATCTATCTCCTCTCCCTCAATCTGAAGGTCCTAGAATAAGATATTTGTATAACTTTAAAGCAAAAGCAAATCCAAAATAACTATTACAACAACAGGAAAGATAATATCAAGGAAAGTCAGGTTGCGAGTCTAGCTGTCATCATCCTGACATCTATAACCCAAGATTGTATCCTGAACTTTGCACATGGGCTCATATAAATTTTATTTTGTTTGTCTCACTTCTATAATGGTTTTTCCTATGTGGTTTAGAACTCCGGTTTTCATAATTCCATAAAATTAATGTTCAGCCAAAATCTGTGCTGTCAAGTAATTAAATAAGTGTTTCGTCGTTGGATGAACCCTCCTCCATTCCATTTTAAAATAATTGACAATTGTTATCATAACAGAAACACAAGAAAAGATAAGTTTTTAGTTTGAATCTAAAACTTGGTTCCGGCACGTGGGCACTTACTCCGTGTAGAGGACGCAGACGTTTGAACCAATCAAATGAAAGATAAAGTTTATCAGAACCCTGTTTAACCAATCAGAAACCTTTGTTAATTATGTGTCTTCTACCCGAAGTAAAAGCCGGCACATGTGATATGAAAACTTCATATCTAGGAAGCAGTGCAACAATTCAAAATGAACTTAACTGAAACTGTAGTTACACAATTGACAGTGAGAATTTACATTAACTCTACCTACATCTTTCTCAGCACAAGGCTTTCAGACCATGTCCATATCATTATACATAGACTAGTAAAAATGACAGTTAATAATTTCCGACGTTTCGGTATTCTCACTAACAACACTGTCAAGGTTAAATGATTACTCAATTCGAAGTTCAAGTCCATTGTTTTAAGCTGCTAAAAAGTGCCAAAACAAATTCGATTGTCTTGTTAATGAAATGTTGTGCATAAAACAATTAAGACCGTCACTGAATGTGCAATCGGACTCGATTAGCGCAAAAGTATTTATGTAAACTATGCAAATTAGTGACTCTGAACTTGATCCGCGCTAAAATATTTTTTGTAACTATGCAAATTAGTGACTCTGAACTCGTGAACATTGAATTGATTAATCATTTAACATTGACAGTGGCGTCAGTAAGAACGCCGAAACGTCGGAAACTATTTTAAAACTGTCATTTTTACTAGTCTATGTATTTCGAAATCCTTACTGATTATATTATATTTCATATAAATTTATTCTCTAATTCCTGTAAAGCTCAATTAGTGTTCTGATGCAAATAAGGATTTGCAATTTTCATCTACTGGCCAATGAAAAACCTAAATTAGTAGTCTGAACAGTCTAAACAGCGTGAGGTACAGAATGATAAAGGATGCCATGTTTTGATGATAAAGTGGATTGTGGGATACCTTAGCATCGCCTCTGTCGTAAGGATCGTCCGCACGTTTTCATTGAAATTTGGCTATCGCAAGGCAGTCATTTTCGGTCGTCTCCGACGCAAGGATAGAACACGGTTCTATTGGGACGATCGAGTTGCTTCTGACGTAAGGATCGTTTGTAGCAATCGCAAGAGTGTTTCCATATATTCGTTCCGGTCGCTTGACAAAAAATTCTGCGTCAGAGACGATCCTTGCGTCAGAGACGATTATATGGAAACCAGGCTTAAGGCTAGATGTCCCTTCATAGCTCAGTTCGTAAGAACGCTACACTGGTGTCGCAGAGGTCGCGAGTTTCGTTGAAGACTGAAAGCTTGATCCTTCAAAACGTTGCTCGTACCTAGGGTAACTGCCAAGTTGAAAGATCTAGAATGGGAACCCCCTGCTCTTCGCCGAAAACAAGCCCGTCTAACGACAATGTACAAAATAACTAATGATATTATACATATAGATAAATCTAAATATTTAATTCCGCCTACAGAAACCCGTACACGTAGATCTCATAATTTTAAATATTATATTGAACAGACAAACAATGATGTATCTAAATTTTCATACTTCCCTAGGACTATCAGAGAGTGGAATAACCTTCCTTCAGATATCGTGTCATCTACTACCATAGATATATTTCGAAAGAAATTAGGTTTCTTTCTGAGGGAAGATTAAATAATTCTTATGTTATTGCATTATTTATATTTTAAATTTCTTTATATGTTTTTTAGTATTTATATATTACGTAGATTATATTTTTAATATAGATTATAATTTTGATTTATGATACTTATACTATCATATTATTTATTTATACTTCATTAATATTTTATTTATCAGTTAGCGAGATAACTGTACTTTTGTAAGTATATAGTTTTTGCTGACTTAAAATGTAGATGTAGATGTACCGCGGTACGAAATCACAATAATCGATAAAATATTTTGTTGAAATGGTCTGCAATTATTGTCAGATTGAGATGAAAGCCAAATCTGAATAGAAACTCACTTCCTTTTCTCGTTCAATTCTGGCATCACATTCTTGAATCTTCTTATAATACTTGAAGTGTAACTCCATCAGTCGGTCGACCTTAATATGATCTTCCTCAACAAACTTTTGCACCAACCGCTGTCTCTGAGAGCCAGTAAGATTTCGGAACAACGAGGAAATGATAGAGCAGACGTGCTCTGAAAGGAAACAATGATGAAATGATAGATCAAGCACACGATGATATTAGTATTTTAATAATATTAAAAACATACTGCCAAAAAACAAAATCATAATAACGTGCTTACACTATTTTTAAGTGCCACTTGCGGAAATAATCTCTCTTTTTATTTTAAGTTAAGCGCCAGCTGAAAACGTATTCTAAGTATTTTCATGTGGCGCATAACATTGGAATATTTTTCAAAGTTTACCTTTTACGTATTCTTTGATTTTTGAAAACAACTCCAAAAACTGACTTTACATAGCTAAGCACAACGCTACAATGATCTGAAACCAAATTTTCGTTAATTATATGCTTTTTAAAAACGAAAACTAAAAACAATGTTTTAAACGGAAATCAAATTTTGCCAAAACAATACTAATTAAGAAGCGACGATGACTTTAAAAAATATGTTCTTCTTTGATAATACAGTACCTTCAGTGGCATCCGCAGATGTTCCAAGTTTTTTGTTTTTCTTAGGGGGCTGAAACAAGCAATAAACATTTTTATAATTTAGTTGTAAGTATTATACTGTGGGTGTGCTATGTATGTATTATTAAGTAACAGCATCTCAAAAACTGTTAGAGAGCCAGGGAATCTGACTACATAGTTTTAAACTGCAAAGACCTGTATATTTAAGTTAATAACAACTTTTTGCTACCAACCTTCATAAAAAGAGGAAAGATGCTTCTAAGACCAAGAAATTCCACAAACTTGCTGCTGTTCTCAGCTCCCTCGCTACCCTGCATAGCATAATCAAGTACTTTGATGGCACTCTCACGAGACAGCTTTTTCTCTCTGTTACATCAGAAACAAAACATCATTCAGTCGTTTCAATGATGGAGAGATAAAATGTCTGTCTGGCACTTGCTCCTTAAATTGTTATTTTAATTATTATTTAATTATTACTCCTCTGTATATACTGTACTTCAATCTGCACATATTCCTCTTGAAATTTTCTCAAGATTTTCATTTGCTTTGACAAAGGGCTTGTGCTAGAAAAGCCAAGTTATAGCACAACTTAATATGCCAATAATCAAAACTTGCAACCTTGAGTTGTCTAACTTAACAGAACTGAAAGTAACATGACTTATTTTCATTAGTGTGTTGGTTTACTTGACCTTAACATTAGAATCATCAGCTGCAACCCTTCTCCCTTGAGAAACAGTTCCTTGTTTGGGTGATGCATGAGTGCTGAACACAGGCAGTTGAACAAGTTTTCCATGTACTCTACTTCATCTGATGTCGATGGGTCATACCTTTTGTAAATCTAACACACAAAAGTAACAAATTTTCAAAATCTGGTAATTGTAAATTGAACTAAATCAGATGACAGTGAAAATGTTGCTTTAAGTTATTAAATGTTTAGAAAGTAATAAACTAAATAATTTTGAATCATCAAAAAAAACTTACTGACAAGCACTGCAGGAGTGTATCAATACCATTTAGCTCACCAAGAAGTTGTCTGTTTTCTGTTAGCCATAAAAATTAAAAAAAAAAATCATTCAAAATTGTGTTTTGGAGGCAAAAGGTAACAAGTGCGTGTAGCATTTAATTGTCCATACTTTGTCAATTTTCGCACAAAAGCAACCAGCTCACTTTAAATACTAAGCACTTAATTACTGATCAAAACTTAAAAATTAAGTTAGCTTCTTTTAGTTAAAATCTATAATAAACTGACATTCTAATAACAAAGACCTTACCCTTCAAGGTAACTATGAACATATTGTCTATTATCATGATGATAATCATGTGACTATAACTTACTGTCTCACCTTCAGTAGATTGTAGAAGTATGGACAAGATTTCACTTGCATAAAGCTTGTTGGCATCATAAGCTGGTTTTTGCTATAACACAAAATTTAAAATATTGAAAAAAACGGACAACTTTTTTAAAAGACATGTTTAGGCATGCTTATGACATCATCAGTATAATAGAATGATACGTGTTAAAAGTATAAAATACATAGTATGAATAAATTATTTACAATGTTCACGATCATTCATTCATCAAGTTTTCAGCGATTGTTTTATGTAAAACTTATGATTCAATCAATCTTGGTTGAAAAGTTTAATCATCACCAAAAGTTGCTCTCGCCAAAAGAGGTAATGATTGAAACATCTGTTTTTACCTTCTTAAAGCCATGACTAAACATTTCAACTTAAATTTAATTTAAATTACAACTGTTTTACCTACAGCTCTATAAAAAAAACACTTATCTATTTATTTTAATGAATGCTTTAAACTTATGATCTTATAGTTATACAATCAAAATCAATTTGGGGATAGGTTTGTGACTGTAATCTTCCATGTTTATTTAGCTAGGTGGTTATACAATTAAATTATGCAGTAAAAACCTTTAATCTTCTTAAGATCCAGCTAAGCAGGCCTTGATCTCCAGCTACCTGGCAAACACTGGTCCTAAGTTCAATCATATTTTCAATAATCCCTACAGAAAAATGACAGAAATTAGTAAATATGTTCAGTCATCCACATTTGTTTGACAATTCACCCCTTGAAATATTGATTGAATCCTTGAGTCACTGCAAACAGTAAATAATATTATTCTGTACATAACAGTAAAAATTAAGTTTTCAAAAGATCTCATTTGGATTATGAAGATTCTCATATTTGAGATGTACAATGTTTATATTAATTTACTGTTTAATAAATCTACCAGAACAATGTGTTGTCTAGAGTTTGTCTAAGTGAGCATTGTACTTTATATCCAGTGTAACTTAAAAGACTGTACCTAAAGTATTATGAACACCATCTGCATCTTCTTTCACAGTCTCATCAAGCCTTTCCAAGTTCTGTACAAGGATTGCAATAACCTGTCCATCCAGCTACAAGTACAAATATGTAATGTTTAATTTAACAGTAACTATAATAATTTTCCTTAATTATACTATAATCTGTGAGCAATACACATACTAGTTTAAAATTAGACCTCATTTGGGAGTTTGAAAAAATTTTCTTAAAAATGACAAAATTTTGTAACAGTAATTTAAGCTTTCATACAAAAAACATTAAAGTGATTTAAATCTTGTGAAAACCCAAAGATCAAGTCAATAAAATGTAATGTTTAGGAAGAAACACTGACACCTTTTCTTGTAATAACAAATAAAGTAGAACAAAAATATAATAATTTACACAAACATAGCAAATTGAAAAACTAGCTAGGGTGACATAAGGCAACCTATAGTAACTAACTATATTTTGTTTTTGATTCTTTGCAGAAAAATCTTTAGCTGTACAATGGCAACAAAAACCATACCAGAGCATCAATGAGTGTAGCTGCACCTTCTTCACTCTCAACAAGTGTGTCGACATCTGTCATTTCTTGTAACAAATCTAGTACTGCAGTACTGATATCTGGTTTGTACTATCAAGGCAAACATCAACTGAACAAATATTTGTGAAAGAAGACTCAGTATTTTAAAGTTCCACTCATTCAACAGGAGAACAACATCAACCGTATCAACTGAGGAGGATGAGAAGGAAGGGTTTTAGTATGTGTTGACACTTTGGATGGCTGCAAACAGAAAGCAGTAATCAGGAAAACAAATTCAGTCCTTAGCATGATACAAAGGTGGCACAAAAACAGCTGTTGATATTTGTTTATTCATTGACCTACCAATTAATGGTATTTACTAATGATGGACAAAATGGAACCACTCTAAGCTAATGAGACACAATAAACTCAACACGTAACAAAGAAACAGTTCGAATGAAATCAAACTTTGCAACTCTGTTACCCCATTGGAGGCTCCTAGTACAGAAGTATGTCTCCCAGTCGCCAAGCAGTGTGCCAAAATCTCCACAGAAACTAGGTTACAACATGGCTGCTATACTGCACTTTGAATCACATTGTAAACTTATTTTAATTAGCATTTTCATCCAAGTGGGCAGATACTGAAGAAGATTCTGATTTATTAAGTGGTGGTAAGTGCTCAGAATACAGGGAATGACAGCAAATAGAAATTACAGACAGGTACCAAATTCTATATAGCATCCTAAAGTTCTAAAGATGGTCTCTTGAGGTCCTGTAGTCTGTTGCAGCCTTATTTAGCTTTTTAGAAAAGTATTTTTTTTTAGCTTTAATTGTTCTTTAATTCAGAGCATGTATTCTCTATTTAAATCTTCATTTCTCCCTTTGAATTTACTTCCTTGTTTTCTCACATTATAAGATTTGCAAGAATGTGAAATTAATTTAATAAAATCTTTGTCATTTTTCTCATAAATATTTTAATAATTAATTTATGGTTACCAAAGACGATAACTGTGATGACCTTTTAAACTTTTTGTTTTTCAATAACTGTCATTAAGGTAAGAAGAAAATCAAAGGATACCAGAGTTCTCATGACTAAGCAGGCCTAGAAGTGTCTTGACGGCATTCACATCCACTAAATGTTGATACAAATCAGGAACTGTTGCCAGAACATGCATCTTTTGAACCTCATCATTCAAATCTAACTCAGAATCCATAAACCTAGAAAAATAAATTTTAAAACTTAATTAATGTGTAATTATTTAATTTAGGTGGTGACAAATGAGAAAAAATAGTAAAAGATTTTCAATTTTATTATTTAAAAAATAACTCTCATATAGCTACTGGCATCATATCAAACTACTTACTTTTCCGGATTATCAGGATATTTGATTCTCATCTGTTGATTTTTTGTTACTTTCTTTTCAAAAGACAAAAACATTTTCTTCACTGAACCCACATCAATGGTCTCTACCTATAATCATTTTAGTAAAAGTAAGTTTTTGTAAAAATTTACAACTGCAGAAATCAATGTAAATTTGTTTGTGTCACATCTCATTTAAAATTTCATTCTAAAGAAACAAACAACTTGACAAACTTGTGACTTTAATAATAGACACAAAACATACTAACAATTTTTATATGTATCACATTTCACATATTGTTTTAGTCAAGGTTTAAATTCTTTTGGTATGTACTACAAAAACTGTGACAAATACAAGATCTTGAAAGAATGAAAGAAATAACAGCCAAGACTGGGCTAACTCCACAAATCAACAAGAATATTATACTCAAAAACTTCTAGGAAATATTGAAAAAAGACCTGGGTATGTCAATCGAAAGACAACACTGAACAGGGTTTGGGTCAAAAGCATTTGGCAGAATGTGATCTTACTAACAATGAAACTACAGTAAATCTACAATGCTGTGCAGTAGTTCTAACCCCCTGGAAACTACCATATATCTACCTTAAACCAGAAAACACTAAGGTAAGGTTTAGTTTTAGGTCTTTGGTAGAAGTAGGTGAGCTGTTTCCCAAATAACAGGTCTACTAAAATCTCTTGTAATTTTTTCTTAGCAACATGTTGGTTTCACTGTTTTAACATTCAAAGTTCTCTTCATATGTTTTTTTCTGATACTGTAAAAACAATTTAAATATATATTTTTAACCTCTGGTTCCTCTTCAACCATCTGTAGAATTCTCATTCTTTCTTCTTCAGATATTCCTAAACCTTGTTCCACCAGCTCAGTTGGTTTCCTTTTCACTGTTTGTGACTCTTGTCCTTTCTTGGTCGCATCTTTCTTTCTTTTTGCTCCTTTGTCAGGCTTGAGTTTGAACAAAACAGTAACTAGTATACTTCATTGCCATTGTATAAATAATATTTAGTATTTGATAACTATAATGTTAACAGTTAATAGTACCAAGACAATGAAATCACTCATTTCTCCACACTAATATATCCTCTATATATTTAGTATCTAGATAATATATGACATTTTTATAACTTATATTACTTGTATTATATTATTATTACTTATATTAAACTGTGCAAATGTCCTCGAGATCGATTACCCAGTAAGCTAAGGCTAGTCCTAAATTCAGATAAAAAGGGGAAAATGTCTTAGGGGTGATTTTTTGTGTTTTAGTATGCAAAGGATCAATTTTCCTTAGCACTGAAACGGAATAAATAATATGAAGCCTGAACATTACCTGGAACGACAAAAGCTCTCCAACGTCCATTATGAACAAGATGCAAGGATTGTCAACTAAGCAGATCTACAAAATTCATTTGAAAACCTATGCAAATAATTTAAAACAACAACAGTTTTTTCTAGTAGCGGAGAATGTTCAGATCATAACAAAACGCCTTCAAGTACACAAGGCTACTGACCACATGCACACATAGAAGCGTATAATAGTAATCGTATCTATGCACAGGTAGCCCAGACTCACAACTGAATAAATAGAGAAAATATGTGCAATATATCATTATATGGGGTTTTGAACATACAACTCTTTTATTTAAATCCAAATAAAGATTTTAAAAAACACTTACCGTGTCTTCTTGTGTTCTCGTTAACCCCCTGACCAACTTTTAGCGAAATCCATTGGAGTTTAGTTGCTTTAAGTTCGCACTTGTATTGTATGTTCAAAACCCCATATATTGCATATATTTTCTCTATTTATTCAATCATTACTCATCGTGAGTCTGGGCTACCTGTGATCTATGCTTCTTCAGATTTTTCGCGCCCTCTATCATACTGTAGCGGATTATCAAACTAAAACATGCGCGTAAGAGAGTCACGCAAGCACGACAATTCTGAACCACTGGCCTTAAAACCGCTGGCTCTAATATGGCGGTTTTATCTCAAGCTCCTTCACTTCGCGGAGCAAAAATAGCGCCGGGCCATATTCTGGTAAATGAAAAGTTTCACAGAAGCGAAGTAGTAAAGGCTCTACAAGGTTTCTCATGTTCCTTTTCTTCACTTTACCACTCCAGGATCTGTATGGTGATCTGTTGGCGCCTATTTTAAACTATCAGTTGCGCGCGAAGTTTTCTTCCTGACTTCAGCATTAAATGGGGTTTAAAAATAGTTATTTTACGCTTCCTTATACAGAAAACCATGTAAATGTGATTCTTGACGACAACTTGGGAATAATTGACTTTCACCCTTCAGCTGGGATTGGCGTCATTTATCTGACAGAAGCCGAAATGGTTGGTGGAAATGACTACAAAGCAAAACTCAAAAAACTTGCAAAGGTACTCAGTGCTTTTAGCGCTTGTACGGACGTTAGGAAACCAGGAGTCTTCGCAGAACCCTTAAAAAATTTGTCAGCAATTGCGGCCGTTTAGAACCCATGCCCTTGGGACCTTGTACTTACCTCATTCAATCACAAACCAGCTTCTCTTCAGTGTACAGATATAAACTGTACCTTAAATTCCTGGTGAACTGTCTGGGTTCAATTCCCTCAATCAGTGTAAGAACTAAATAATAAAATTGCAAGTCTCGCTCTTCCAGATTATTGAATTAACTCAACCATTGTCAACACTGGACTACCTGTAGTTTTTTATGCAGCAAGAAATTCAAGTTTGTTGGATTAAGTGTATTTTTTGTCATTTGTGAGATTGAGTTGTTGAGTATTTCAATGAAGCTAATTTTGTTGCAGTAACAAAAAAAAATTAGCTTATTACAATCACTACCTAGCAGTAGACTAGAATGACTTTTTATCATTCACCAAATAGCAAAACATGATCTGAAGAGTAACTCGGAGGGAATCGAAAACAATCTTTTAAAATACCTAGTAACAAAATACTAAATATTTACAAATTGACAATAGACAATTTAAGCCGACTGACACCAAGTATCTTGATAGTCAAAAATAGGAGATTCCAATGTATTACTACCCATCAAGACAATCTCTAAATCAGCTTAGAAAAAGGATTTTCCGAAAATCAATACTTTTATGTTGCTTTCTGTGCTGTGGGCAACCTAGCCTGTGTACATCCGTTCCCACCCCTCCCCGAATTTTCCCCACTGGGGGGGAGGGGTGGGAACGGATGTACACAGGCTATGGGTAACCTTAACTTGAATGTTCTTTCTTCTGTACTCTTAATGATATCCTCTGTTTTTTAAGGCTTCTTTTAGGCAATTTATCCTAGCAGAAAAAACTCGATTGACTGAACAGTATTACAAGGAACTACAAAAGACAGCTGTCATAGAACTGGGTATTACCCTTCTTCCTGTATCAAGCTTGATTGATGCTGCCAAGATTTTAGGGCAGATGGTAAGTGAATCATGGGCTGTTAGTGTGTCCTTGTGGAGTCATTTTACCCCCATGATGTTGTGAAATGAGTAATGTAACCGCAAAAGACAACTAAAAAACTCTGGTTTCAGTGGGATTGAAGATGTACCAACTTAGCTATGAAGCCATGAAATGCCACTTTATGGTGAACACAATGCTGAAAACTCGTCATAAAAAATATACTTTATCCAACGTGTTCTTGTTGATTAACAGAGTGTCAGTTTGTTTTTGGGACTAACATGCTATGGATCGTTGTCCTGGCAAGGAGAATTTTGGGCTCATATCCATTTGGAACTTTTCCATTATGATTTATGTCAAAAACAAACATTTTCAGGTTCATGTTGAGAGCAGGCCCCTCAGTAACCCCTACAGGATGAAGCGCAAACCACCTCCCCCTGAGAAAACACTTTTGACAAGTGTTCAGGCCATCCCTGGGTTAGGGAGCAAGAAAGCGTTAGCACTGCTTACAAAATTTCATAGTAAGTTTGGAACACCAATTCCTCTGCTTTTTTCTTTTTCTGTGGTACAAAAGTAAAGCCATTTTGTTCCTTAATTTTGCTGTTAGAGGTACTTCTGGTTAAAGAACCTTTTAAGAGCTGGTGGCTGGATATACAAACATACATAGTGAATTAAAAAACTTTGATATTCCTTTCATTTTGCTGAGATAATGTCTCTTATAGCGTCCCTAAAGGTAAAACATGAACGTTTAAACTCATAAATGACTCTTTATACTCTAACAATTTTGTTTCGTTTCATCTTGTAGGCATTGAAGGAATAAGCAAAGCGTCCTGTGCAGTTTGTATTATTAACATTATTTTTTTCATGTTTTACAAATATATTCAACTTAGTTAAATGATAAAATTAACTTTCTTTTCTTCTATGTCGTTATTATTTTAAACGTTTCTTCGGTTTATCGAGGAACATCAATTAATGTAAAGTCTCTAAGCAAATTCGGCTGATAACATATGCACAAAAGTAACATAGGTAAATCACTAAATGGTTTGGGAATTTTTTTTCCCGTCTGTTGCTAGATGATGAACAGTGAAGTTACTTACCCACCACAACTCTACATCAATTGTACTTCTTTTGCTTTACATAACATCAGTCGTGTTATTGGTTTTGGTTTGCTTGAAAGTAATAAGTCAAAAAAGATAAGAAGTGTTTGGCAATTTAGACGGTTCGTTTCTTTCCTGGAAAAGCATAGAATTTGCGAAATTAGATTTCAAAATCAATTGATTTATTGCTGAAGTGTTGAAATCTTAATATATCGGCATCTCAGGATCATTTCTCCACTCCAACGAGCCCATCAACGACTTATCAGCTTTCTTTTGTTGTATCAAGAAACTGAATCTCCATAAAGTAAAAACAAACTCCATATAACATACTAAAAGTTGACAGTAAAATGATTAAAAATACACAACAAATTAATTAATTGTTGCTTCACAGGCTCTTTCGAACGTAGTCGGAAAATCCAGCGCTGAGCAAGTCAACGATTTTTTCGATCAGCCGATGTACGGAACTACTGGCAAGAGACGTCGATCTAGCAACTGATCGCAAACTTTATTAGCGTATGAAACGTAAGACTACAGTTTCAGGGATATCACAAGTGTTCCACGCAGTAAACACCCAATGAGAGAGTTCCATCGGACGAAAAGGGAATCCAAGGGATTTCATCTGTGTACTCGTAGATTTACCTTTAAGTATAGCCTGTCCAAGACAACTCCTGAAGCAGGGGAAATAGACGGTGCATGGAGCAGCTAATATATCTTGGGGTCGAAATTTTTTAGTGCCACATAATACGGAATAACAGTCAAGGGGAAGTAGTGATTTACCTGTATAGTTAATAATTTCTTTGTATAGAACCCCGAGAATAAATAAATGGAGTGAGAACACGGAACATTGTAATACAGAAAAGTAACATTGTACATACATAAATCAGCCAAATAAAAATAAGGAATAGAAACGAAATACAGTGGTATGAAAATTGAACATTGTATCAATAATCAATCTTGAAGTAGTGAAAGGGTCCTCTCAGTTGTCCTCGCAATTTCATTAATGGTGAAAAGAAAACTGAAAATGGAATTTGAATCTATGATCTCTGCAATACAAGCGCAGTACTATTGCAAGAACTCTCTTTCACTCTCTCTCTCTTACAATACGATAACACACATATTTGCTTCCTAGCTCTAATACTTGATTTTCTGTATGTTCAAAAGTTGTAGACAATTTTAAAGTATTCGGTCAATTCTGTCTTTGAACGCGGAAGAAAAGTAGTGCGTCCGTGCAATATTAGCGCTCGTGCCCATGCCTCTGAAGCTAAGTTAACGTTTGTTTCGTTCTCTTAACGTCCAACGCAATGATTGGTTATAACAACTGACCTCAAGCGTGGTTGGTGCAGATGGTAAGATCACAAGGTCCCAGGTTCGATTCCTCGGCTCTGGCGAAATTTGAACATTTTTGTGACCTTCTTTTGTACCGCCAAAGCTTACTCAGCTTTCCATCCTTACGAGGTCGCTAAATGAGTATAAACTTCGGCTGGGAGCTAACCTGCGATGGATTAGTGTCCCGTCCAGGGGGAGTCAAGGAATCTTATCCGCTTAATACTACAGAAACTGGAGATAAGCCCCGGCTCCGATGGGCCACTAGGTTTAGCTTAGCTTCAATTGTCATAAGATCACAATAAAGAAAAGAGTAAACAGCAGAATTTCTAAAAAGACATGTTTTTATTCTAACGTAAACTATGACGATTGCATGATTTATGTACAACGAAAGCAAATAAGAAACTCTATTAACAGGCAGCTTCTCAGATCTTAATCAAAACGACTTTGGTAATACACTTTAGTAAAAATACAAACGCTAAAAACTGACGTTTCGATGTCACTGACATCATTATCAAA